>APFE030288367.1:391547-425242 GCA_000404065.3 Pinus taeda | reverse complement strand
GTAGCTTGATGTACGCCATGGTCTGTACTAGATCAGACATTGCACATGTAGTGGGAGTATTGAGCAGGTTTATGTCAAAACCAGGGAAGGAGCACTGGACAACATTGAAGCGGGTTTTCAGGTATTTGCGTGGCACTAGTGATTATGGTTTGTGCTACCAAGGATGAATAAGATTAGACAGAGTGTTGGATATCCGTGGCTTTGTTGTTGCAGACTGGGTTGGAGATCTGGATCAGAGAGGCTCTACAAGTGGGTATGTGTTTAACCTATTTCGTGGTGCAGTCAGTTGGATGAGTAAGAAACAATCTGTAGTGGCACTATCAACTACAGAGGCAGAATACATGGCAGCCACTCATGCAAGCAAGGAAGCAGTTTGGTTGTAGAGATTGTGTTCAAGTATGGGTTAGTACAAGGAGCTATAAGGATATACTGTGACAGCCAAAGTGCAATTTTCTTGGCAAAGAACCCCGCATATCATTCAAAGACAAAGCACATTGATGTTCAATATCACTTTGTGAGGGATATGATAGATGACAAAAAGGTGTTGCTGGTAAAAGTGGACACTTTGAATAATACTGCAGATGCATTGACAAAATTTGTGAGCTCTAAGAAGTTCTCTTGGTATAGAGAAATAATGGGCGTTGCAGGGCTGGATAAATGACTAAGCTCTCTTGTGGCCCCCTGTGGAAAGAAAACAACAAGTGGGAGAATGTTGGGTTGTGTTATATTCTTTCCACGACTAGCCCACGTAGTTAACCGAGGTTTAGAGGGGGGGAGGTCACAGGGGGTTTGAGGGGTACCTGTAACCCTAGTTTATGGGGTCTAGGGTAGCGCCTCGGAAAATTTTGGTTTTGAACCCTATGTTAGGTTGGGTGGACCCACCTATGGCTTTGTGCATGATTTTCGCACATGTTTTTTGTACACGATGGTTTTCGATCCATGGTTTTGGACGAGATGGTTTTTCAGTCCATGGTATTGAATTCTTCGGCATGTATAAATATGTATTGTAACACTGAAACGAACATAATGAAAAATCAAGCTGGTAGTCCCAGTTTTGGGATCTAGGGGAAAATCTCTGTGTATATGTGTTTTATGTGTTATGCGCTCGCATTGTTTCTTTTCTGTGTTTTATTATTCGTATGCAGGTAATTTTTGTACGAGGTTAAAACCTACAGATTCAATCTTCTCTTCTAGGTTGGCCAATACCTAAGCTCCAATCCTCCAATCTAGTAGTCAGCTAGTCCATCAATGTACTGCACATTAGGCTTCAATCTTCACCCAACCTTTAGTTGTTAAGCTCTCTTTATGAATGCTTGTCAAGGTTTACTTTGGGCTACCAACATACTGCCCTCCACCAATCCAATGGAACCCAATCCAATAACTGTAGAATATGCCCCTATTTAGGGTTTCTAATCACCCAAGACAACCCTAACACATGGCTCCCATAGGCTGCAACTTGTCCAAACTTGGACACCACCCAACTAGCACCAAACTCAACACAAACACATCACTAACATGCATACCTCATGTTATCAAAAGCTCGTGTATTCACTGTAGACCTAGTGCACCTGATTAGGGCTGTTGGAAAGCTGCTACAACTCCTTTCTCTCACTTCCAAGCCTCCTTCAAGGTTGTGGCTTCCCTCCAAATAAATCAGACCACTCTCTATGGCATATATGGGCTATAAACAATGCTAAAAAAAATCCTCCTTCCACACCTGTACTAGGATTTATGCCTCAAACCTCCTATGCAATCAACAATAGCCTTACGGACCACCTATACATGATATCTGAAATGACTGCAGCCTTCCTTCAGGAGAGAAAACCCATGCAATACTACCCCAAAACACCATCTAAACCACCTTTAACAAAAATGGTGGCCTTTTGTAGCTCCTTGTCCCTGTAAGAGACATATAAATTACACAAAAAAATCCCAAACCAATCTGCCTAGCCTCCTTCTTGAGCTCAGTTTCCTCAGATATGTTTTCTATGATAAATATGCACATTTGGATGTGTTAAGATGATCTCAATCACCTCTTATTTATACAAAACAAGAGGGATCAATGAATTACCCAGGAGACATGACTTTTGTACTTGACCATTTCAAGCCTACATGACTTCACTATCCAAAAACTCAATATTATATTCAAAATCTCATATCTCATCGTAGACAACTCGAAATTTGATTATTTTTATTGCATTGTATTATCCTCAATGCCCTTTATCATCTCCATCCATCACATGTCTAAAATGCCTAATGGTTTTGGCACAATGCCTTTGGGTACAAAACCCCAACCTTGGGTTCCAAGCCCAAAAATAAATTTTGCGGAACTCCAACCTCCAAACCCCAAACCCTAGGGCTTGGAGTACCTCCCAAGCTACTCAAAAATCAACATTGAACTCCCATTAGAATGGTTTCATCACCAAATTGAAAGTGCTAGAGGGGATTGATATTGGGGTGTAGCTTAATTCCTTTTAATTTTCCCATTGCTAAGGTTGATTTCATGCTTCTTCCCAATCCTTCAGTAGCCAAAATGAGCAAGAAGGGAGACAAAGGATCTGACTATTAAATTCCTGTGGATGGATTTAAGTTGGAAAATGGAGACAAATTCCTCTGGAGATATCGAAGGTGAAAAACAGTGATCCATTTACCATAATGGTTATCCATTTATCTAGGAGATCCATTCCACATAAAACTCAATGGCCAAGAGCATATGCTTGAGGAAGGAATAGATGAGTTGATCATAGGATTTTAACATGTCCAACTTAATTTGTCATGCCTACAAATTTCATGAGCAATTATAATTCTATCAAGGATTTTCCCTCCCTCCACATAGCCTCCCTACTTTGGGAAAATGATTATGTTGACAATAGGTTTGAGTTGATTGGAAATATATTTAGATGATCTTAGAAATAAAATTATGAAGGGAGACGAGTGTAAACTTGTTTATGCGTTAGAATTCTCAACTTTAGGTATCAAAGAAATGAAATTAGAGTTGAAATCTAGCAATATGTTATCTGAAGTATGAGAATATTCCACAACCTACCACACCTCTTTACTAACAATGGGCCAACGAGCTTGGAAAAGATCCATAGGTGTTTCTTTGACAATGTGGGAGACTTTCTTGTATGAACTTGGTTGGAAAAGACTTAGATTCTATTCATGGGAGACCAAATGAGGAATGCAACTTAAAATAATTTGAATAGCCTCTTCTCGGAATTTTGATGGTTTTATAAGATTCTGATGGAAATGATTCTTTAACTCCTAATCTATGTCTTCATGCTTTTCAAATTTTGTCCCTGTAGCTATTCTCAGGGCCCTAATGCGATTATTATTTCTATGATTAATCAACAAGTTATTGAAGAACCATGTGTTCTTCTCCCCTTCCTTAAGCCAATGGATTTGAAATTTCTACCTCTATAGAGTCTCTTCATATTTTTTGCAGTGGTCTTGTTCTTTTCAAAGAAAATTCTCAAATGCCTCAAATCCCTTCAATCTCACCTCTGAACAATTCTTGACTAAATTGTTTCCATATCATTTTTTAGGTCTATTAGGCTTGGAAGATATTCCCAAGAACTAGTTTGTTATATTGCTTGATGTTTTGTTTTACTTGCTTCAGTTTTGACTAGAATTGATACACTATGGACCTTTTGTTGTCGTTGCCTTGGGTCCACCAAGTCTCTAAGTTGGGCATGAATTCAAGGTTTTCCAACCATAATTTCTCGAATTTGAAGGAATTTGGTCTCATGGTTAAATAATTATTTGAAGATAAACTAATGGCCCAACGACGTGACCTTGAAAGGAGAAGGATTTTTGCATAGATGGTGGATCGAATTTGAAAAAGAGATTTAGAATTGAGGTATTGATCTAGTTGAATAATTTTATTACTAATACAACCTCTCATGTTATTTCATATGTGGGATCCATTACTAGTGTGGATGTCCACTAGTCTCAAAAACTTTATAGTTTCTTTGAAATTTAAAATTTCTACAGCCAGTTTCCTTTGGTCGCCTCTCTTTTTGGACAAGGAAACAATCATGTTGAAGTTTTCTCCCAACAACCATAGATTCCCTTGATACAAAACTCCTAAATATTTCAATGCTTTTAGGAAGGTGCCTTCGAGCAGAAGGTTGGCAAGGCCATACACAATTGTAATGTAGCCCTACTCTTGGAAATTCAAGATTTTGTAGTAGATTGAAATGCAATTGTCTATTTCCAATATATCCTCCAAGGTGATTCGTAGTGGATTCGACAATAGGGTCAAACCTCCTATAAATCCATTGACTACTACTACTACTACTTCATTATTCCTCCAACACTTATTAGCTATTGTTGTCATAGTTCTTGGATTGCACTTGGTTTCTTGATTTAAAACTATTGTTGGTTTCAATTGAACTAGTGTTTTAGTACCATGTGTTGCGTGTTGGAAACATTAAGATCACATATGTTATGTTGGGGCCTTCATTTTTGAGAAATAAGGATGTTTTTCGAAGGAAGAAGTTGGTGAAAAGTGGCGTAAATAGCCATTGGGAAGCTACGGAGCTAACATCTGAGGAAGGATAAGGGACTCGAAGAAGATTGGAAGTTTCGGAGGGGTGGTGGGAAGAAGAAGATATAGTCGAGAAGGAAAAGAGAGAGCAGCCAAGGAATTAAGACAACTGAGCAGGGGATAAGGCACTAATATTTCAGGTTGGCGTGCAGGAAAATAAATAAGATAAAAGGTTGAAGGGAGAATAGAGAAGTGGTTGTTGTTAGGTTATGTCGCAGTTATTCTTGGTGATACTATTATTCCTGTGTTGCAGAGCTATGAGAATAGCTCTATGATTTTTTTCTATAAGCCTGTATTCCGCCTGATAGCATTCTGATGTTGAGGAATAGGCCACGAGAGTGATGTAATGGACTTACCTTTATATTAATGAAGAAGATTTTTATTGGATAATAGTGTATTCATTGTGTGTTATTTAGGATATTTAAAATTTTTATGTATGCACATGTTTAGGTAGTATTTTTGTTACAACATGTATAGACTGTTGCGATATGAATTATTTGAGGAATAAGTCAATGTCCCCTACTCTCTATTCCTTGATATGGTTTTCCCTGACACTGAATTCCAACCCTCATTTAACTAAGGTTTTGGCACACCTCATATGAGACTCCTTACCCTTCCTAGGTAAGGTGAAAATCTTGGCATTGTGCTAAACTACAGCGAAGCCTTGTTAACCCCTGCACCCAAACCCAAGGTCTTAACCTTGTTTCTATTTATACGCCAACAAATGGCTCTGTTGCCGAGATCTGAATTTCAAAAAGAGGGTTGGGAATATGGTATCGAGGATCTTTAAGAAATAACTACAAAACTGGTGGGATGAGCAAGTGGACCAATTTATTTCTCAGCAAGATCAACTCTATCGACAAGTTGTTGTGAAACTGAAGGATGAAATCATGTACTCAAAATAGAAAAGTGACCAGTATGAGACCTTCTGGTGCAAATTTCCAAAATAATAATTCGACTGGTTGCGGAGATTGCAAGTGAAAGGGAGGTCTAGTGGACAAAACCTATCTCGTCACAACTGGACTCAATCATATCTCACTGCACTACATTATCTTGACAAGAATCTAATGAGAGCTGTAGATTTTCAGGTACAAAATGTTATCCTCTGCAATGTCCCAGGCTAAGAGGAGATCGACAGAGGTAACCACAAACCAAGCTTTCAGTTTAGTAGCTATCCCTACAAAACCAAAGAGGGCTCTCTCTATAAAATCACAACCAAAGTTTGACTGGAGATGAATAGATTTTAGGCTAGGTATGCTAGGCTCAGGTAGGTTTTGAAAAATTAGTTTTTTGATGCTAGATAAGGGATGAAAACCAGGTAGCTATTGTTCAGTAAATTTAGTTTCCTAAATTGCTTTGCATTAATTATCAACCGAGGCTTGTAAGCTGATGAAGTGTAGTACACTGTATGTGCTAGTTAACCCTTCTTACTTCGTTGTTTTGTATTTTTATATTGTTTTGTTTTGGGGGTCTCCTTGATTTCTAATGATGTACAGTCTAAATTATGAGAAACTAAGTCTAAATTTCCTACAGGTGAACTAATAAAAATCTAAGTTAAAGGAAGGAAAAACAAAGCATCTATCCTATCCTGTCATTTAATCCTAAGTCAAAAATTAAAAGGTGAAGTTGTAAGGCAAATTGAAATAATTACAGAGAATGAAACTGACTAAAGCACTTTTAGTTGTCCAAGCCTCCAATTTTGAAAGATAACTTTCTTGAGATGGAAAACAAGAAACTTACTGTACTTTATAGTTTATAGAACTAAATCAAATATGTAGATAGTAACTAATTGATTGTGTGAAGTTTAACCATTTAGTTTAGGATGGATATCAGCTTGAAATGGTGACCGAAAACATTTATCCACACAGTGCATTGGCAATCTTGAACTAGGAAATAAATAACAGAGGAAACAAACAATAAGTAAACTAATCAATAATGCATCCTTGTTACTCTTCCACCTTACCCTGTTAAAACAAAACAAGTTTCATTTATGAAATAGATAGGAGAAACAAGACTGCACCATTGAATTCTAACATTATGCTACTGAACAGAATTAAAAGAAAACAAACTACAGGAAATCAATCTAAACTATAAATACTGCTAAAAGTAAATAATGAAACTAAACTGAACAACAAAAAAAATAAAAGAAAAACATCCTTCAGTGCAGGGGCCCTCTGCAACTAACTGAGTTGAGCTGCTAACTAGTTGAAGATACTCTTTCAAATGATCACTTGGTCAAACATGGCTTCATATTATTAACAGGAAAATAAGTTTTAAAATTACAGAGTTGTAAGTCTGAGCTTAATACATGCAAAAATTTGAACTCCTTAGTTTTGTACGACTGATATTTAAAGAAACATTCCTAACTGTCTTTTGAGAGAATTAGCTATAGGTGGTCTCCACGTATTACAACAGATCTACGTAAATGGTTGATCAGCTACAAGTGACTTTAAGTCAACAAGATGGTTGCATGAAACTTTTATCATTGGTGGCTGGTTCAAGTTAATGCTACAACAAAACTATCAGATTTATTAATTAGCCACAAAGAGTGGACACAGAGTCCTATTGCTCCCAGGTTTCTTTGTTTGACTCCACCTTTGACTATGGTCTTGAGCTGGCTTTTTTGTCGATCTGGGCTAGGTGTATAGGATAGGATCCATTTCGTTACCATTCTAGAGATGCCCATGTGGCTGGTTTCCTTGTTTGACACCTATAACTTGTTTAACCATGGAAGTAGCTACGAAACACAGGGTTAGCTGCAGAATGGGCTATGTTCCGTAGCTTTTGCAAAAACTTATTTCAAATAGAAAAAACATAAAATCATAACATGTCAATCATTTAATGTCTTCCTTGAGACAAAATTTATCATTTATCAGTGATGGGGATCTCTCTTTTATGGAAAAACAAGAGAAAGAAGTGAGAAAAGTTGTCAAAGAGAGTAATTTTGAGGTCCAACATACCCCCACTACAAAATCATTGCATGTCCCCATGCAATTTTTCCAAAACTGTGAACTCTTCTTTCCTATTGCATCTGCTCAGATACCTCTGCCAGTACATCTAACTTTCTTCTCTTGCTCCTCTTTGAAGTGACTGCCATCCTGGGTTTCTTCATGAGAAGTCTGTATTTAAGGTTGATCACTCTTTTGTTCAAATTTCTATTCTTCCTCTTCAACTTCCTATTCTCCTTGTACCATAGCCCTGGGTGCAGTATTGTATTATCATGAATGGCTTTATCCAATTTGCTTTTTTCCTTCAGGGTTTCATTTTCTTTCTTGATATGCATATTCAATATCTCTAACTCATAGATTTCCTATTTGAGAGAGTCAATCAGAGGTTCTTGTTGATTGACAGGTTGTTCTGGATTAGCTGAGGATCCTAGATCCATTGAGGCACTTTTCTTTTCCAGTGATTCTATGTAATCATAAATTTGTTGCTGCACTGGGTCTATGCTTGGGGATCCTACGTTGGGGCTGCCTTCAAAATATTTTTTAGGCGAGTTTCGAGGACTATATGTAAATGGAACATTTTCAAGAGATGATACTCGAGTTTCTTCTTCTAGATTTATGAACTCTGTTTCCTTTGATGATACCTTCTTTACCATACCTTAGAGTCTAGAGCTCCTTCTAAGTTGTAGGGGGTTTATGTTCTCCTCCTTTGTACCCTTTTTCTCTTTTCCTATCTTTTCCTTCCTCTTAATTTGTTTCCTGATTTTGTCAATTTTTCAGAGATTGGTTTTTCATCATCTTGTTGTAATGGAGATTTGAGTTTGTTCTCAGTAATTCCACCAGCTTTCTTTTTTATCTTCTTCTTCTGCTTGATTTTCTTTTTTATCTCTGTTAATTTTTCAGAGATTGGTTCTTCATCATTTTTCTGTACTAAGGGCACAGGGCTGCCTTGAATGGTTAGATTAGTCTTATTTCTCCTACTCTTTATGATATTATCTTTTTCAGGAGATTCTGTTGCCTCTTGGAAATGGTTTCTTATCATAAAGTTTTCCCAGGTGTCTCCTATTCTTTTCAAATGATACTCAACCAGTATTTTGACCAACCCATGATGGTACATGGTTGTCTCCAAGGATTCTATTTTCTTCTGTACATTTGAAGCCATCCTTCTTAGACTGTTTAGAAGGAAGAAAGGGAGGTTGATGTTTCCATTTTCTAGAAAGTTCATCAATAAATGTATATGATAAACATACATGCATCTGAATCTTCCCTCACAGGTAATAAATTTTTCTAATATCAAAAACATGCTTCTCCATTTATTTTTGAGTGTTGAAATAGGAATTCCTTTTCTAAACACAATGACATCCATACCTGGGTTCCTGAGGATTACCTTCAATGATTCACTGTGAAATTCTTTGTTTTTGAAACATCTCTCACCAAGTCTTGGCAGTTCTGTTGCCTCTGCAATGTAATATTTTGTTACTGCAAACTTAATGTCCCCAATCTCTACTTTTGTACCATTGAATGATCTAGCTAAAGATTTCTCCTTGTGATATCCATCAAAATTTTCAATGAAATTGAACCATCCAGTCTTCTGCAGCATCTCCTTGAGTTGTGGGTACCCTTCCATAAACTTTGCCCCTACAAGCTCTACCCTGACAATGAGTCCCATGGTCTCCGTTTCATATAATTTACTAACCTTCAGAATTACTCTCCTGGTCTATGAAATGGACTGTCTTCAAGTATGGTGAAAAATAACTATGAGTTTGCGTGGAATAAGTAGACAGTGAGGGTTTGGACAGATGTGAATATGTTGGTCACATCGTGGTTTTGACCGTTAACAGATGGAGTTATTAGAGGCTATTTTAAGTACAGAATATGGAGAACGTAGCGGGGGTGTGTTATGATGAAATCATTATAGACCGTTGGGTATAGAATGTGGAAGATGTGGCGGAGATGTGGTATTATGAAGTGGTATTCAAATTACATGATGACTTGTTAAGGAGACATATGATCATTCATATTATACATGACTTATGTTTATGACTTGTTGTTGGAAATAAATTTGCATTTTACCTTAGAATTTAACTTTTTGCTTGATAATTCTTTTGGTGTCTATCCGTAGGTACTTTGATCACGGTTGACCTCCAAAACTTGATTCTTAAATTTCCCTGCATTCATGATTTATTTGTAAGTTGTACAATTGTGCCAAAGCTGATAAGTAAGTTGTAGCTGCAGAATCAGATTAGCTGCGGAATGGAACCAGCTGCAGAATGTGAAAAGAAGGAAAAGTGAAATATGGCTTCTGAAATATGGATGTAGAAATGAAATGGAAATGAGTTATGACAATGAGATGGAATGCTATGTAAGATAAAATGAAAAATAGGGTGAAATGGAAAAAACTATAAAAATAAAATGTAAATGAAAGATGACAATGAGATGAAGTGGAACTGTAAAACATAATGAAAACTGAATGAGATGGAATGAGACTATGAAATTGTAGACTCTATACTGCAAATAAATGTATCTTTTTGTCACTACTTATTACAGAAAGGAAATGGAAAATATAGGATGTCAGAAATCTCTAATTTTCACCCTGTATTTTCTATATAGGTATGCCAATCAATGATTGGTTTTCAACCTTATACATTTTATTATCAATTTTTTTATTTATTTAATTTCTTTTATATTTTTTTTATCAATCATTTCTTAGGAAAAATAAAGACTAAGTTAGTGAAGAAGAAGGATTCTTCTTCACTAGCTTCATTTCAGAGTTATCCTAGAAAATCATAATGAACTCCTCTCTTGAAACTAGTTTTTGATATATCTTCAACCGATGAACATTCACAAGAAGAGGTAATTTTTCCTCATCTATTGTTCTTATTCTCACGGCTCCATCCTTAAAGACTTTTTCAATCTCATATGGCCCAAGCCAATGACTTTGAAACTTCCCTTGAAAATCTTTGAACTTTGAATCAAACAACAATGCTCAATCTCCTGCTTGAAATTTTTTCTCCTTAATATATTTATCATGCCATTTAGCCCTCTGCTGTTGGACTATACTGGTTCTTTGGACTGCATCTTGCTTGATTTCATCAAGTTCATTGAGTTGCTCCAATCTATGTTTCTGTGCCTCTGATAAATCCAATCCCAATTGGACTGCCATCTTGAAGGTTTTAATTTGAAACTCTATAGGGAACAAGGCGTGTTTCCCATAAACAAGTTCATAGGGTGTACGTCCCATTGTGTTCCTCCATGTAGTTCTATAGGCCCATCAGGCTTCAAGAAGCCTTTCTATCCAATCTCTTCTATGTAGATGCACAGTCTTAGTGAGAATTCCTTCAGACACCTTATTTGTAGATTCAACTTGACCATTTGGGTGTGGATGATAGGGAGTAGATTTCCTATGTTTGATCTTGTAATCTTCCACAAGATCCTTCACCATTTTAGATGTAAATTGAGATCCCTGATTTGTCACAATTTCTCTTGGAACACCAAAACGATTGAAGATGTCCTCAAAAAGAAAATTAACTATAGATTTTTCATTAGCAAAAGGTAATGCTTTGGCCTCTACCCATTTAGTGACATAATTAGTGCATACCAATATATACTTCTTTTGCTTAGATGAAGGATTAATTGGCCCAACAAAATCTAAGGCCCACTTTTCAAAATGTTTAATGAGTACCTAAATTTGTAGTGGCATTTCATTTGAAGGAGAAATTTTCCCTACCCACTGGCAGTTGTCACACCTCCTGACATATTCTTTGGCATCTTTGAAGATGGATGGCCAATAATATCCTAAAGATAGGATTTTATAGGTTGTCCTCTTGTCAACAAAGTGTCCACCACACGGCTCATCATGACATGCCTTAAGAATCTCAAGCATTTCATCTTCCCTAACACATCTTCTAATCATAAGGTCTGGGCCTGTTTTATATAATTCATTAGTGATCCATGAGTATTTTGCACTTATCTGAATGATTTTTCTTTTTTCTCTAGGAAACAAATGTGAAGGCAATTTCCTGGTGATTGAGTAATTAGCGATATCTGCAAACCAAGGAGTTTGAGTAGTCACTGAAAAAAGATATTCATCAGGAAACTTATCTTCAACCGAAGTGTCATCTTTGATATTCTGAATTCTAGACAATAAATCAGCAACTGTGTTTTGTTTTCCAGGTCTATCTAGCACAGTAATATTGAATTATTGCAAGAGTAAAAGCCACCTTGTAACTCTGCCATTAGTAATAGGTTTATTCAACTAAATATCTAATTGCAGAGTGATCTGTATAAACAAAGGTTTCATAGCCTGCTATATAATGTCTGAACTTGTTGATTGCATGAACAACAACTAAAAATTCCTTTTCAGTTACAATATAGTTCAACTCAATGGGAGTCAAATTCTTACTTGTATAGTAGATGGCATAGAGAATCAAGTCTTTTTGTCCTAATACAGCTCCCAGAGATGTATCTGAAGCATCTGTTGAAATGTGAAAAGGTAGTTTCCAATTTGGACCTCTCAAGATGGGTGCTTCAGAAATTTTTGTTTTTAAAGTCTCAAATGCTAACTGGCAGTCAGGATTCCAATTGAATTCACAATCCTTGGTGAGTAATTTGAAGAGTGGGGATGTTATTTTAGTGAAATTTTCTATAAATTGTTTATAGTATCTTGTGAATCCTAGAAAACTTCGAACATCCTTTTGGAAATTTGGAATTGATAATTTAGAGATGACTTCTACTTTAGATTTATCAACTTTAATCCCATCTCCTGAAATGTGATGCCCTAAAACAATACCTTATGTAAACATCATAAAACATTTTTCATGGCTTAGTGAAAGGTTTGCTTCCTTACATCTCTTAAGAACTCTTTCCAAATTTTCCAAATCTTCTTCAAATGTATTCCCATAGACTGTAAAATCATCCATATATACCTCTACACAATCATGTATTATATCAAAAAACATTCCTAGTACTGCTCTTTGGAATGTTGCAGGTGCATTACATAACCCAAAAGGAAGTAATCGATAGGCATAAGTTCCCCATGGACAAGTAAATTTGGTTTTATCTTGATCTTGAGGTGCCACTTGAATCTAATTATAACCACTAAAACCATCCAAGAATGAGAAATACTTCTTACCTGCTAATGTATCTAACACTTGATCTATAAAGGGCAAAGGAAAATGATCTTTAAGGGTAGCTTTATTCAATTCTCGGTAATCAATGCACAACATCCATTTACCATTCTTTTTAGGCACAATCACTAAAGGGGAAACCCATTGGCTGTCTAAAATTGGGTAAATGAAGTTTACATTCAACGGTTTTTGCAGCTCTCCTTTCACAATTTCCCTAAGATTTGGATTCATTCTTCTCTGAGGTTGTCTAATAGGTCTACAATTTTCCTCAATGTAGATGTGATGAATACAAATCTTAGGACTAATTCCTTTCATGTCAGTATATTCCCAAGCATATGCAGTAGAGTGTTGTTGTAATGTCTTAATTAGCTTTTCCTATTGTAATTTCTCCAAGTTATTGTTTATGTTCAATGTTCTCCCTGGAAAGGTTTCAATTGTAGAGCTACCAAATTCTTCCATAGAATAAAGAGACATATGCCTAGATGACAAATATTCAATATTGGATTTTTCTTGAAATTGATCATGTTCATATTCTGGAGATGATTCAAAATTTTCCATTGTATTTAAGATTTGACTATATTCACTAATATCTGAAATAGTAAAGAAAGGTTGAATGTCATTTTCATCATCAATCCATTCTTTGTCATCTATTTCTATGATTGTTCTTGTTGGAGGATATAGAGTGAATTTCTTTGTTGAATTCCCATCAGAAATATACATATCACCAGATCTACAGCTAATGAAAGCATCAGTTGTGGCCAGCCAAGGTCTTCCTAATATGAGTGGATGTCCTCCTAGATTGTTATTAGGGGTTAAGATCATAAAATCAACAGGATATTCCCAAGAATCTAAGGATACTGAAATATCTTCTACACTCCATCTAGTTTGATTACAGATCTCTTCGCTAATTGTACTAATGTAGGTGTGTAAAGAAGATTAGGAAGCTTGAGTTGTTCCATGGTTTGTTTGCTCATGATGTTTATTTCTGCCCCTAAATCAATCAATGTATTTGGAATTTCAACTCCATTGGTATGTGTTTTCATAGTTTGACTTCCTGGATCTACATATTTTTGTATGGCAATTTTTCCCATCATTATATCTGCTATTTTTCCTACCAGATGAATTCTTTTTGTTTCTTTTGCTTTTCTTCCTGGTTTTCTTTATGCTCAACCCCTTTATTGTTTTAGCTAGGATTGGAATCTCTTTAATGACTTGTAACAAAGGAATTTTGATATAGAGATTTTTCAATTCATCTAGAAAATCATAATTGGGCAACATGATATGCTTTTATACTCCTCTATCAACTTGTAATCTTCCAGGAAAAGGAGGTGCAGAAGTAGATACTGGCTGCTCAATGATAAGAGTTGAGTTCACTATTTCTTTCTGTTTTTCATTTTCAATACTTTGGTTTTGGAGAGATGTTCCCTCAAAAATTTTATTGGATTGTAGAGAATCGTCCTCAGAATTGTCTTGTTCCTAAATAACTACATAAGGTCTTTCCTTTTCTAATATCCTACCAGATCTTAGTTGAACATCATTGAGATCTAGAGGAGTGATCATATAAGTTGGAAATTGTTGTCCTTCCACCATGTAAGTATTCTGACGATTTTTATTGTTGGGGTTTGGTAATGGTTGGGTAGGTAGCTAATTTGGTTTCTGCTGAAATGACAGTAAGAGTTGAGGATTTTGATTTTGTTGTGGAATTTGTTGTGGAAACAGTAATGAAAGTTGAGGGTTCTGATTTTGAAGTTGTGGTTGTTGATTTTGTTGTGGAATGTGTGGGGGAGGATAATTTTGATATGATGGAGGATACTGATAATATTGAGAAAATCTCACATAAGGATTTTGTACTCCTTGTGCCCATGGTTGAGATTGAGATTGAGGTTGAGGCCAAGTTTGTTGCCAAGAATTCCAATTTAGTGGGGGTTGAAAATACATTTGAGTGTTAAATCCCTGATTTTGTGGCCCCTGCCAAGGTTTTCTAGAGACAAAGCAAAGAGGTTCTGCTGAATTTGGAACTGTTTCTTCTTGAAAAACAACCTTAAGACCTGGAATCGAAGGACAACCCTTGGTTTCATGATTCTTTGAGCAAATCATACAAGTCTCTATATTTTTGCATCTAAAGGGCATTCTCTTAGAGCATGTTTTTTTCTGCATTTTGGATAGAAAATAGCTAAAGCATCACTCTCGGTTTTCTTCTTGTTTTGCAACTTAAGGGTGTCTATTTGCTCACTAAGACTCCCTAGGATATTTGTTTTGAACTCATCAAGCATATTACCAATTTCTACCTTACTCACTGATCCAATTGCAGACTTATTTACTCTAACAAGAGAAGGATCTCTTGGACCTTTTCCAGTTTTGGATTTCCCTCTTGAGAGATGAACACATAATTCTCCTATATCACGTAATGGGATTTGAGAGATATCTCCCTTCCCCATCATGTTAAGGATATCTATCCACTCATTTCTAATGGATTTTAATAAAAGAGTTTTTATGGTATCTTCATCTATATTGTCCATCTTTGTTCTTTTCAAAGTATAATTGAATCTCTCAATCAAATCCCCTAAGTTTGCATCCTCTCTTTGCATCATTTTGAGAACTTCATCTTTTTGATTGGTAGGCATGCAATAATCCAAATACCTATCCAAAAATGTTTTTTCCATGTCATTCCATGTTCTAATGGACTGAGTGACTAACCCCATGAACCATTTCAAAGCAGCTCCTTTTAGTGTTGAAGGGAACAACTTAAGTTTTTGAGAGTCTTCTAGATAATCATATGTTTTGCACAAGACTTCAAACTCAAATAAAAATGTTTCAGGATCCTCACTTTTTAACCCATGGAAGTTTGGGAGGATAGAAGGTGAGATATTTTTCATTATGGCATTTGTTTCTTCATCCACTATAGGGAATCCAAAAGAATTATCTATTTCCCTATTTCCTCTGCCTCCTCCATTATTTCCTCTACCCCCTCCTCCAAACAGTGTGAATTCTCCATCTTCTCCTTCTTCTGCCATTATAGTTTCTTCAAGGTCAGTATAGGGTTCAACCTGCAAGGTTACTTTCTCCTCCTCTGGTTCTTCTATTAATGGTTCTTCTATTAAATGGATATGGGAGAGAGGTTCTACTTCTTCTTCCTCACTAGGTATTCCTAATTCTTCAACTAAAATGTGCTCTCCTGTGGAGGTGAAAAAGGTTATTCTTGTTGTTGGAGATTCAAGATTTTTCTCCTCTAGGATTGACTTGGTAGATGAAGTAATAGATTCTTTTGATTGGATTTATGCCCTTAGAATTTCAGGAGTTCTATGACTGGGAGTATGAGTTTGGGATGGAGATGTATCTTTTCTTGTTCTTGGTGGAGTAGATGGTGTTGTAGGAATTGAACTCCTACCTCTAGCTATAAATCTACCCCTAGAGTCTCTTTCTCTATGCATATCATTTTTTTAATGTAAGAGATAAAGTTACCTAGTTACACTTCCCTGGAAATGGCGCCAAAATGTTCAGTCAATTTAGTTTCCTAAATTGCTTTGCATAAATTATCAACCGAGGCTCGTAAGCTGATGAAGTGTAGTGCATTGTATGTGCTAGTTAACCCTTCTTACTTCGTTGTTTTGTATTTTTATATTGTTTTGTTTTGGGTGTTTCCTTGATTTGTAATGATGTACAGTCTAAATTATGAGAAATTGAGTCTAAATTTCCTAAAGGTGAACTAATCAAAATCCAAGTTAAAGGAAGAAAAAACTGAGAATCTATCCTATCTTGTCATTTAATCCTAAGTCAAAAATTAAAAGGTGAAGTTGTAAGGAAAATTGAAATAATTACAGAGAATGAAACTGACTAAAGCACTTTTAGTTGTCCAAGCCTCCAATTTTGAAAGATAACTTTCTTGAGATGGAAAACAAGCAACTTACTGTACTTTATAGTTTAGAGAACTAAATCAAATATGCAGAGAGTAACTAATTGATTGTGTGAAGTTTAACCATTTAGTTTAGGATGGATATCAGCTTGAAATGGTGACTAAAAACATTTATCCACACAGTGCATTGGCAATCTTGAACTAGGAAATAAATAACAGAGGAAACAAACAGTAAGTAAACTAATCAATAATGCATCCTTGTTATTTTTCCACCTTACCCTATTAAAACAAAACAAGTTTCATTTATGAAATAGATAGGAGAAACAAGACTGCACCATTGAATTCTAACATTATGCTACTAAACAGAATTAAAAGAAAACAAACTACAGGAAATCAATCTAAACTACAAATACTGCTAAAATTAAATAATGATACTAAACTGAACAGCAAACAAAATAAAAGACAAACCTCCTACAGTGCAGGGGCCCTTTGCAACTAACTGAGTTATGTTGCTAACTAGCTGAAGATACTCCTTCAAATGATCACTTGGTCAAACACGACTTCATATTATTAACAGGAAAATAAGTTTCAAAATTACAGAGCTGTAAGTCTGAGCTTAATACATGCAAAAATTCGAACTCCTTCTCAGTTTTGTATGACTGATATTTAAAGAAATATTCCTAACTGTCTTTTGAGATAATTTAGCTACAGGTGGTCTCCACGTATTACAACAGATCTGCGTAAATGGTTGATTAGCTACGTGTGACTTTAAGTCAACAAGATGGTTGCATGAAACTGTTATCACCAGTGGCTAGTTCAAGTTAATGCTACAACAAATCATCGGATTTCTTAATTAGCCATGAAGAGTGGACACAAAGTCCTATTGCTCCCGGGTTTCTTCGTTTGGCTCCACCTTTGACTATGGTGTTGAGCTGGATTTTTTATCGATCTGGGCTAGGTGACTAGGATAGGATCCATGTCATGACCGTTCTAGAGATGCCCATGTGGATGGTTTCCATCTTTGACTCCTGTAACCTGTTCAACCATGGAAGTAGCTACGGAACACACGGTTAGCTGCAGAATGGGCTACGTTTCGTAGCTAATTTGCAAGAATTTATTTCAAATAGCAAAAACATAAAAGTATAACATGTCAATCATTTAATGTCTTCCTTGAGACAAAATCTACCATTCATCAATGATGGGGATATATCTTTTACGGAAAAACAAGAGAAAAAAGTGAGAAAAGTTGTCAAAGAGAGTAATTCTGAGGTCCAACAGCTATGTCAAAGGATCAAAGCGTTACAGCAGCAAAGATAGAGCAAGGTAGCAATAATTATGTGATGGATTTAGGGTTTTTCGGTGTAGTGTAGTGTTTAGAAGAAACAAAGGGTCTTAATGAGCATGTACACCATGAATTCATTAAGAAAAAAGAAAAATAAGACACAATGATATTCTCATCAAAACAGAGATTTATGCAAAGAATTATGCTTATAAAATGTAAGGAAAACCACTGAAGAATTGATGAATGGAAAGAGAAGATGAATATCTTTCATATAAAACTATAACAGAGAAAATACAACATCAAAAATTTACTCCACATGAATTCCTAGATAATAGCTGCAGTTTGATTTCTAGAAAATATCCAAGTACAAGCTACAATATTTCTCTCCAACGATGTCCAACCCTGTTCTATGATTGAGAAAATGACACATAAAGACCAAAACAACATATCCTCACTCTCAGGGGTCGAATCCATGAGTTGTGGAGTTGTTCACCAAGATCTCAACAAAAACCCTAATGACTAGGGAGGTTAACAAACTCTTCCCCAAATAGAAAAACTGATTCATTTAACCAAAACAAAAGACTTACTTGCATGTATCTATTTCATTTGACTTTACCTAGCATAATTACACATCCATTTCACCATTACATCATTAATTACACCAATTTCATGAGTAAAATTCAAATAAATTCAAACTGATAGAGAAAATGCATTTCCAGATGAAAACGCAATGAAATCTGGTAAAACACATTGAAATTTGGTAAAACATAGTGTGTTGATAGAAAACGTAGCAAAATATTGCAGGCCACTTTTGGATGGCTTCCTGAACTCAAGATTTGGCTCATTATTTCTCATTGGAAATCTCTTTCTATCTGCTACACAATGGAGTCCTCAAGCACTGAAAAACACTAAGCATAGCCCCTCCAAAATCAATTCTCCCAAGACTACTCTGAAAACACAATGAAACTAGAGAAAACACAACGCATTTGGAAAAAGTAGTTTTTAAAGACCTTCCTGAAGTCCAAATCCTAATCTTGATAGCTCATTGGAAATATGAGGATGTCTTCTATAAAATGGACTCTTCAAGAGCTCAAAAAGGTTAATCCTAGCCCATCAAAAATGAATTCTCCCAGAGGTACTCAAGAAAACGCAGTGTGGCCTCCATCAAGGTGGCAGAAAGGTGTTTTTTTACTTTTTCACCTGTTAAACTTTGTCAAACTATGCTCCCCACAGGGAAAAAATGATATATGGACCATGAAGAATATATAAATTCAAACGAAACTTCATTTGGAGCTCCCCAACTAAAGCGCAGTGTGGGGAATGTTGCATTTTCTCCTCCATGATTGTGCTAAAATATGCAAAAATTCTCAAAAAACTAAATTTCCTCCAAAACTCTTCAAAATTGGTATGTGAGGTCATCAAGTGGTATTCTATGCTATGAGGGAGGCATCAGCAAGAAAATCTAACTTTTCCTTCCCTTTTTGCTTGATGAGGGTTTCATTGAGCTTCTCCTTCAATTGCTTGACTTTGACTTTTAAAATCTGATTTCTTGTGTAGTAATGGGCAGCCATGTGTCTTTGTAGCCTTTTGTCTCTATTTTCCCTTTTAATAAGCTTATCCAAGTGGTCACTTACCTTTTCAATCCAATATTCTCTATCTCCAGTGATTTCTTTGTCAATGAGCTTTGATGTAGGGTTGGTATAATTGGGCATCCAACTCTTGAGTTTTGAACCATTTCTCAATAATATTTGGTATCCCTGTGGCTGTTGCTATGATGTCAGCTGATATAGTGAATGTCAGCCCTGCAATTGTGACTTGATACTTCTTAAGATGTGTGGCAAACAAACTAGTGAACTTAGCATGACATTTGACTTTTTTCAA
Source organism: Pinus taeda (assembly GCA_000404065.3). Classification (NCBI taxonomy): domain Eukaryota; kingdom Viridiplantae; phylum Streptophyta; class Pinopsida; order Pinales; family Pinaceae; genus Pinus; species Pinus taeda. Next base: position 405,606 of record APFE030288367.1, on the reverse strand, counting down.
CTTGCTCACAAAACTCAAGACACCCTACATGCTGAAAAAATTGCTTGGAGAGTGGTGAGGATATCAACTCTTGTGTATTGAGGGGTTCATACCTTGCCATTTTTCCACCCTTGTTGTAAGGCCTCCTTTCCTTCTCCATAGTAAACTTGTGAGTGAAAACCCTAAATGGAAAAACAGGGGAATGGAACGAGGGACTAGGATGAAGGGGTTAAGGAGTAGGAATGGGTGTAGGAAAAATTTATGAGATGGGGAGGGATGTTAGGGAACTTAGGGAAGTGGAAGGAAGTGAAAAGAGTGAGGGAATAGAGCTAGGGAATTTTTACACAACCCCGTCTATGAAGGCTTCCAAAAACACAGCGTGGGGCTATGTTTTAGGTATAGAAAGTTTTAGGAATGAAAGTGAGGGGGTGTGAGGGTTTTAGGGAGTGTGTTTGAGTGTGAGGGAGGATAAAATGTATAGGAATAGGTTTTGTAGGCTTGAAAACATGAAAAGGAGGGCTTTCCCACAGAAAACGCTGCAAGGTAGCTTGAGACCAATTTTTTCGAATGTCTTTGGCCATAAAAATGTTGAGGAAGTGGTTGATGATGAATGAGATCCCTTTAACAATTAAATGAGTGAGGAAATGAGTTATAATGGTCTTTTACATCTTGTAGAAGTCAATTTATTTTCATAGTAGTGGGGTGGCCCACATTATGTCTTTTGCAATTTTTCGTTCGAAACTATGTAACTTAGGAACATTCAATGCAATTTTGGAGCATTAGAGCTTATTACATCATATTTGAAACAATTTTCACTTCGAAATAAAAATTTCTTGACAAATTCCCTATTACTACTCCTTTATTTTCTAGATTTATGAGTGAAATGATAGATTTTGATGACTATGACGCTAATGACCTAATGGTAACACTGAGCTGAATGAGGACCATGATGGTGTGACTAGGATGATGATGATGATTTTTCAGTGATGGCACATCCAACTAAGTGATGGCGGTGACCGGGCCATGAAAATTTTGGAAGGAGTAGCAATAGACCTAGACACCCTAACGAGTGACCAAATGTTATTCTGAAAACCTAGTGACATGATAAAATTTGACTTGAGACCCCTAACAAAACTTGGTAAAAGCATATTTGATCACTGGTGACAGGAAGAACTAATTGACACTAACATTGGCTCCAGCTGGGGATGGAAGCTCCTTGGAGGTGTCAAGAACACCGTAGACCAAGTAGCCTTATTCATTGGACATGGAGTCAAAAACAAAAATACTAAACTCAAAACTGAAAATTGACCAACAAACTAAATTGACTTAACTCTATAATTGACTGCTAACTGAACTTACTTATGGTAGCTAACCATCGGTATCTTAGGGCCTTCACTTCAATATTTAAATCCTAATGATAACCACCCACCTACTGAAGATATATACACACACACATATATATACAATCATGTGTAATGATCCCTCCAGTGTAACCAATCCAGCAAATGGATACTTACTTGAATCCTGCTCACACTTTCCTTGAGCAGGCAGAAAAAACAAAAGCTAGGCCACTCCAAATTTCCACTGAACATGTGTACATGATCCATAAATATAATAAAACTCATCTCCCTTGATGACTACAGCAACTTAACAAAAGGATCCCGAAACTCGTGAATGACTACCTTTTCTCGATGATCAACAACGAGACAAGAATCTTCTTCCTTTTTAGACAATGGTTGTTTTATAAAATGAAGTTTGTCATTCTCAAGAGAAACGGATGTAGACTGCAAATTTTTGGATGAACTTTGTAAAGAGGCCCCTGTTGAACAAGACAATGAAGCCAGTTGCCTGATCAAATTCATGTCATCTTTGTTTTGAAGTTCATAGTTAACTAATGGAGAAGTACTTTGACTACAGATATCATCCACAATATCAACTATTGGATCAAGGAGAACTTGAGAGGATTGCTGCAACTTTTCATACATTGGTTCCAATGAGGCTACGTGATTTTCTATAAACTCTTCATGTTCCACACTTTTGGCTGCATTTTCAAACTAAATGTTGCTTGGTAACGGTGATTGTGGATTGAGAAAAGGTTCTATATTACAAAAAAAATTCTCAACAACTTCATGAGAAGATTGCAAACTATTGTTAACTTTCTTATTTGCTTCCTTGGTAACCTTATAGTTTTCTCTTATTATTTTGAAAGAAGAGAAACACAAAGGTAAGGAGTCTTGGTCAATAATTTCATGGTCTTCTCCATGCTCAACATCAAAACTAAAAGAATGTTGATTTCTAATCCTAGCGAAGTTTTCTCTCAGTAATTGAAATGAAGTAAAACATAAAGGCAAAGACCTTTCACCTTATTTGAAATTTTATGGATTCTCTTCATTCCTGTCATGATTGATATGCATAGGCTAAGTGTTACATTTGAGCTACTATAATGAAGCTTCTTCCTCCCAAAAACATGTCGTTGATTGCCCTGTAGAGTCAGCCTCTATTTCAAAAACATAATCATCATCATACTAATCATACTTGGGTAACTCATCATCATAAGGAATGACATCAAACATACACATTAGATCAGCATATTGATCCTCCACAGGTTGATCTACAAATTCATCTTCATGACTGTCCATAAATGAATACATAAAACAATCACTTTCTAATCTATGGTAATTGGAATGAGTAGGATAATGGTTAGGGCCAACAACCTCTTCTTCTTCAACAATAAGTGGGACATGGTGTTTTTGAACAGAAATTTCATCTCTCATGATGATACTTTTCATCATTTCTTCCATTGTGCTTACCAAAATGTCAAGCTTCACTTCTGAAGATGTTAGATGTTCCTTCTCTATGTTCTCCCTCACTTGTTTTTTCAACTTTGACCTTTTGACAAGCATATTAGCTTCCATATCCATTTCATTGTCCTGCATTTCTTCGAGTGCGTTAGGATCCATTTATCTCAATTGAAATGCCATTTCCAGGTCAAAGGCATCCAATTAGTGTAAGAGAGCTAAATCAGGAGGTGGTTTTATATCAGCAGGCATTGAATGGTATACTTGATCAAATCTATCAGAAAAGTGTTGCACTGTTTCTCTTGGATGTCTTTCCAAATTATTATATTCTTCTAAAATCAGAAAAGGATTCCTCTTGATCACCCATTTATGAAGGAATACTTTCACAAACTGATGGAAATCGAAAATGCTTGCAACTCGCAAGTTCTTAAACCATTTCTTGGCTTTGCCTTGCAAAGATAAAGCAAAACTCCTGATACTAACATCATCTTCTTCAACCTCAAAAAGGTTGAGAAAAAATTCAAAACTCTAAATGTGTTTTTCAGCGATGATGTTACCATATTCTCCATCAAACCTGGGAAGATATTTGTAATAATTTTCAGGGAAATCATGGAGTATAGGAGGTAAGATGAGTGGCTTATATCTATCTACAATCAACGAGGTATAGGAGTATGTACAAAAACTAGAGGATTAGTCTTGATTACTTGAGGCTCGTCAAGCTTAAGATGGTCATCATAAGATTCGAAAGAAGGGTCTTGACCAAGATCAAAGGCGTACGGAGAATTTTTATTCACAATCTTCAAAGGAAAGGAATCAAATGTGGGTCTGGGATCTTTTCTCAAATAAAATATACTCTTGAAAACCTTCTTGACATTCTCAGGGAAAGAAAATAAATAACTTACAATACAAAACATGAAGTCTTGGATGAAAGTCCAATTCAAAAACTTGATCTTCCCATATTATCCTTGCATGTTTCTGCTGGTAAATTTCATCCTCTAGTGGATTCTTTAAATTAAATTTGAAACTAATTTGGAGTCACCGGGTGAATGATTTCAGCCTTTATATGTGTCTAACCATTGTCCACCATCAACAATCAAATATGATCCTTGTCGTTCTTTCCCAGCGAAGATATGATCTTGCGTTCCCCAACAACGACACCAAAAATGTTATCCTCCATAATGTCCCAGGCTGAGAGAAGATCGATGGAGGTGACAACAAACCAAGCTTTCAGTTTATTAGCTAGCCCTACCAAACTAGAGAGGCCTCTCTCTATGAAATCACAACCAAAGTTTGACTAGAGAAGAATATATTTTAGGCTAGGTATGCTAGGCTCGTGTAGGTTTTGAAAATTTAGGGCTTTGATGCTAGATAAGGGATGAAAACCAGGTAGTTATGTCAAAGATTCAAATGGTTGCAGCAGCAAAGATATGGAGGAGCAAGGTAGAAATAATTTTGTGATGGATTTAGGGTTTATCGATGTAGTGTAGTGTTTAGAAGAAACAAAGGGTCTTAATGAGCATGTACACCATGAAATCATTAAGAAAGAAGGAAAATAACACACAATGATATTCCCATCAATACAGAGCTTTATGCAAAGAATTATGTTTATAAACAGTAAGGAAAACCATTGAATATCTTTCATATAAAACTATAAGAGAGAAAATACAACATCACAAACTTAATCCACATGAATTCCTAGATAATAGTTGCAAACTACATCCTTTGATTTCCATAAAATGTTCAAGTACAAGCTACAATAGTTCTCTCCTCTAATGTCCAACATGTTCTATGACTAAGAAATGATACATAAAGACCAAAACAACATCTCCTCAGTCTCAAGGGTCAAATCCATGAGTTGTGGAGTTGTTCCCCAAAGATCTCAACTAAAACCCTAATGACTAGGGAGGTTAACAAACTCTTCCCCAAATAGAAAAATTGATTCATTTGACCAAAACAAAAGACTTACTTGCATGTGTCTACCTCATTTGACTTTTACCTAGCATAATTACACATCAATTTCACCATTACATCATTAATTACACTAATTTCATGAGTAAAAGTCAAAGAAAGTCAAATTGATTGAGAAAATGCATTTCCAGATGAAAACGCAACGAAATCTGGTAAAACGTAGTGTGCTGATATAAAATGAAGCGAAATCTTGCTGGCCACTTTTGGAGGGCTTTCACTGCAAATTTGGCTCATGATAGCTCTTTGGAAATCTCTCTCTATCTGCTACACAAGGGAGTCCTCAATAATCGAAAAAGACTAATTATATCCCCTCAAAAATCAATTCTCCCAAGGGTACTCTGAAAACGTAACGAAACTAGAGAAAACGCAGCGAATTTGGTAAAAGTAGTTTTTGAAGGCCTTCCTGAAGTCCAAATCCTAACCTTCATAGCTCATTGGAAATCGTAGGATGAATGCTATAAAATGGAATCTTCATAAGCTCAAAAAGGTTACTCCTCGCCCATCAAAAATGCATTCTCCCACAGGTACTCTGGAAAATGTAACGTGGCCTCCATCAAGGTGGCATAAAGGTGGTTGTTTTATGGTTTTTTAAATTTTCACCTATTAAACTTTGTCAAAGTATATTCCCCTCAGTGAAAAAATTATCTATGGACCATGAGGAATCTAGAAATTCAAACTAAACTTCATTTGGATCTCCCCAACTAAAGCGCAGCTTGGGGCACGATGCGTTTTCTCCTCCATGATTGTGCTAAAATATGCAAAAATTCTCAATAAACTAAATTTCCTCCAAAACACTTAAAAATTGGTAAGTGAGGTCACCAAGTGGTATGTTATGCTATGAGGGAGGCATCAGCAAGAAAATCTAACTTTTCCTTCCCTTTTTGCTTAATTAGGGTTTCATTGAGCTTCTCCTTCAATTGCTTGACTTTGACTTTTAAAATCTGATTTCTTGTGTAGTAATGGGAAGCCATATGTCTTTGTAGCCTTTTGTCTCTATTTTCCCTTTTAAGAAGCTTATCCAAGTGTTCATTGAACTTTTCAAGCCAATATTCTCTATCTCCCATGATTTCTCTGTCAATGAGCTTTGATGTAGGGTTGGTAGAAGTGGGCATCCAACTCTTGAGTTTTGAACCATTTCTCACCAATATTCAGTATCCATGTGGCTACTACTATGATGTTAGCTGATATAGTGAATTTCAGCCCTGCAATTGTGACTTGATCCTTCCTAAGGTGTGTGGCAAACAAACTAGTGAACTTAGCATGACATTTGACTTTTTTCAACTTGCTCACAAAACTCAAGAGACCCTACATGCTGAAAACATTACTTGGAGAGCATTGAGGACATAAACTCATGTGTATTGAAGGGTTCATACCTTACCATTTTCCCACCCTTGTTGTAAGGCCTCCTTTCCTTCTCCATAGTAAACTTGTGAGTGCAAACCCTAGAGGGAAAAATAGGGGAAGGGAATGAGGGAATAGGATGAAGGGGTTAGGGAGTAGGAATTGGTGTAGGAAAAATTCAAGAGATGGGGAGGGATGTTAGGGAACTTAGGGAAGTGGAAGGAAGTGAAAAGACTGAGGAAATAGATCTAGGGAATTTATACATAACCCCAGCTATGAAGGCTTCCAAAAACGCAATGTGGGGCTAGGTTTTAGGTATAGAAGGTTTTAGGAATGAGAGTGAGGGGGTGTGAGGGTTTTAGGGAGTTTGTTTAAGTGTGACGGAGGATAAAATGTATAGGAATAGGGTTTGTAGGCTTGCAAACATGAAAAGGAGGGCCTCCCACAGAAAACGTAGCGAGGTAGCTTGAGACCAATTGTTTTGGAATGTCTTTGGCCATAAAAATGCTGAGAAAGTGGTTGATGATGAATGAGATCTCTTTAACAATGAAATGAGGGAGGAAATGAGTCATGATGGTCTTTTATAGCTTGTAGAAGTCAATTTATTTTCATAGTAGTGGGGTGGCCCACACTATGTCCTTTTCACTTTTGCTTTGGAAACTATGTTACTTAGAAACATTCAATGTAGTTTTGAAGCATTAAAGCTTATCACATCATATTTGAAACAATTTTCATTTTGAAATTAAAAAAAAAAAAAAAAATAAATAAATAAATTTGACAAATTCCTTATTACTACTCCTTTATTTTCCTAATTTATGAGTGAAATGACAGATTTTGATGACTATGACCCTAATGACCTAATGGCGACGCTAAGCTGAATGAGGACCATGATGGTGTGACTAAGATGAAGATGATGATTTTTTAGTGATGATACATCCAACTGAGTGATGGCGATGACCAGACCATGAAAATTTGGGAAGGAGCAGCAATAGACCTAGACACCCTAACCAGTGACCAAATTTTATTCTAAAAACCTAGTGACATGATAAAATTTGACTTGCGATCCCTAAAAAAACTTGGTAAAAGCATATTTGATCACTGGTGATAGGAAGAATTGACTAAAACTAACACAAACCATGCTGGAAGGGTATGTTATCGAATTTGCAGCATAAATCCATCATTCCTTTTCAAATCTTGGAATTGTGTTCCGATCAAGGTTGCGAGGGAAGCTACTAAAAGAAGTAACCCTTTGGATCAAGGTCTTAATGGTGGAAGAGGGATTGCTAGTGTTCCAAAGTCTAAGCATGGAAATGTAAATGCCTAGTACTGGGGGAAGGACCCAAAGGGATGGATGCTACCAAGCGGGGAACTATGAGGCTATTAGGAGGATGGACGCAGATGACTCCTGAAAGGCCAGGAATCTAAGAGTGTAAAGGAGAGTGCAGATAATGGAGAAATAACAGGAAAGGTCCATACAAATGATTAAAAGGCAATAGAAGGGATTGCACCAAGTAGGAGAAGTGTTGAGAAATCCAAAAGAAAGAGACACGACGGAAGGAAGCTCAATGGGAGGAGTAGAAATGGTCACAACCACCGTGGGTCTAGAAGGTGATAGGGATCCAACCTCACCAATTGAGAGGGAGATGCTGGATGGAAAGGGCCACGTAGGCTTGGAGGAAATCCTAGAGGATGACATGCATTTTGTTATATGGAGACTATTTGTTGAAGATAATGCATCCAAAAGAATAAAAAATTTGCCTCCCCGAAGCTTAGATAGTGTCTCCCCCAACCTTCCCCTAGTACTCTATAACAATCCTGACAAGTTCTTTTCTAAGTTAATCAAAACAACAAGAGTTCATAGTGTGCATGTTAATTACAAAGCTAGTACTAGTAGCAGTGGTACTAGTTTCCAAGGATCTCTGCAACTGGGATAACAAGGATTTGTGTTTTTAGCAAGGATTCAATAAAAAATGGCGGGATCATTCACAAGGTATCCCAATTTCTCCAGCAGGGGGACTGAAGATGTAGAATAACACTGGTATTTATGCAAGGCCATCTAGAGAGCCCACCATATGCTAGATAAAGTGAAGCTAATCGAATTTCAGACCACTCTTAGGTAAAGGGCCTTGAGGTGGTTCATAAAATGGTCAAAGTTACACCAGAACTCAACTGTGGACAATGTTAAAAGAGAATTTGTACAAGAATTCAAACTTCCCCAAACTGATCAGCAAGGGTTGTCAGAGTTGTGGGAGATAAAGCAGTGGGAGGGAGAGACTACATGGCAGATTATGCAAATATTTAAGGATGCAGTCGGTAAACTCAGTTACCCAATAGATCTGAATCACCAAAGGGATTGGTTTATTAAATCATTGCTACTTCTCACTTGTACACCATTGATGCAACAAAAGATTGATACACTACAAGATGCTCTCGAGCAAGTAACTCGAATAGAAGTTATGGCAGGATACCCGCATGAATATCGGGGGGGTGACATCACATGATCCATCTATCTTGGGTCTCCAACATCAAATTGCAAGTCTAAAAGAGAAGTTGAAGGATCTGCAATCAACCCGCCTCATGAGGTCGAACGTGTGGTGTTCAAATTTCTTGGTGGAAGGTCATGTGGCTACAAAATGTCTGAGGTTGTGAGGTGAAAATACCACATCTACACCAGTAGGACCACCAGGACCTACACCCGCAGCGGGAGTCGTGAAGGTGGGATTGCAAGTTTTGTATCCTAGGCACAACCAACCAAAGTACTATGAAGTATGTAGGGGGTATGGACACTCCCCTCGTCTATGTCCAATACTACAAAAATACCCCAATGTTCCAAATAAAAATTATTGTGAGTTATATGCTTCCATAACTCACCACACTGACTGGTGTAGATCATTGGATTCTCTAGCAGATAGGTTAGATTTCTCAACCCTCTGATTCAATGAGACTGCTCAAGGAGGGCGAGGAGGAGGAGGAACATTGGGAGGAAGGGCAAGAGGCACAGGTCTAGTTCGTTGTTACAACTATGACCAAGAAGGACATGTTGCGCAGGATTTCCCACTACCAATAAGGCCATGGTGCTCTCAATGTAGGGTCAATGCACATGCAACAGAGGATTGTCCAAAACTAATTGCAAGATGGGAGGAGCATAACCGATAGAGGGGAGTGAACTTGATCAACACGGAGCCCAGGGTATCAAAGGCATCCCCCCTCTCGAATATTAATATAGTCACTCATGGAGGCAAAAAGAATGGGGTTGATCAAAGAGCCATGGACCAACCCACGATTATCAGGCTGGCCTCCCCAAAGCACTCATATGACCCCGAGCAATAGAAGCAGTATTACAAGGAGGCAATAAAAGTTTTCGACAATCTCGTTAAAGGTGCAGGATCACAGAAGGGGTAGTGAGAGTCTCATAAAGTTAAGATCCTGGACCTTTCATAGAGCACAGCAATCCTACCTAGAGGAATGGTTTAGATTATTTCTGAAAATTGTGAATGATGACCAGATGTTGGGGTAGTTGAGGAAAATTATAAAAGTAGCCATCCCATAAGAGGAGGTTGAAGGAGGAGTTATTTCTACTAACTTAACTTAAAGTCACACTAGGAGCGTATGAAGGAACAAGAAGGGAATAGTTAGAGAGTTTAGAATTGATGCTCAAATTGCAAGATTCCAAATCAAGGACATTATGCTAGATCTAGGCTCTGGTGTCAACATTCTACCAAGGAAAACGTGAGAAGCACTGGGGAAACCTCAGTTGACATTTTCACCAATCCAGTTGTGGATGGCGAACCAGTATTGTATTCTTCCAATTGGAAGACTGGAGGATGTAGAAGTGGATGTAGAAGGGGTAAAGACCCATGTATATTTCGAAGTAATAGATATCATGGGAGACAAGGATCCATATCTAGCGCTGCTTAGGATAGACTGGTGTTAAAGACATATTTGGGCACATCAACCCCAAACTTATATGTCAATGTATTAGGGCTCATCAAACCCTAAAAGAGTTGTTTCATACCCTAAAGAAACATAGTCATCTGAATACATCATTCCCCAAAATTTCCATCTGAGAAACCATCCAGAAATTGCCTAAAATGAACCGTACTGACTACTCTATTGGAAAAGTGCGATGCATACTAAGTGGTACACTGCCAGGGTTTGATGCATACTATTTAGGCCTTCTATAGGGTGCGATGGGCAAGGATGGACAAATTTTCGGGATAGTTTGTTAGTTGGTTACTCATGGAATCTTCTAGAAACTTCTCATGTGCCACTTGCCTCTTTGAATTCACCCAAGGATGAACAAGGGAACTAGGAAACCATCTCCAATCCCTTCTCTTGTGGAATCAATTGTAACAAGTGGAATGACACTAATAAAACCCCATGGATGACTCACACCCTTGCAAAAATCTATAAATGGATCCCTCATCCAAGATATCTAGAGGCTGAATTGTTGTGAATTACAAGTAAGTGCTATTAGTTTTAGTATTGAGGAGAGAGAATTGTATTCTTGTTGGTGTGTTCTTGCTAATTCATGAGGTGAAGAAGGATTGATGATGGGAGGATGGCGCTGGATCAGATAACTAGGTTGTAATTCTCCTTATTATTAATAAAGTTCTTCAAGATTTTTCCCAATCGATAGTGTAATTGTGAATGCTTTCATTTGTTCATTATATATTTGATTCTATAATGTTTATGTTGTAATAGATCACGATGCTTTGACAATTCTTTGTTGTTGTACTTGTGCAGGTACTCTCCAAGTGTGTTAAGTATGGGGAGGAGTTACTCGATCTGCCAAAGGAGAGACAGATTAGGCAAGGGATCAAGCAAAACTTCTAGGTAGGTTTTCTACTATCTTTCTCTTATCTGTTACGCATAGGAAAGATCATTGAATTGCTTTAAATTGTTGTTTCTAGGGTAGCTACCAAACCTAGAGGGTTAGTCGTTCAACAAGACACTAGTTTTCCCATAAACAAATTGGCGACTTCACTAGGGAGAACCAGGTGTTTGTTTGTTGTTATTGTTTTGTTTTATGTTCAATTTGATAAACTATAGATAGAGTCTGAAGCCAGCTAGTTAGCCTTTGAACTGTTCTTGCTCTGCAATTGCATAGTAGATGAATGCTACTTCAGTCAATCTCTGGTTTAGTTTATGAATTAAACATTTGACTTACAAGCACATCTAGATGCCCTTTTGGTAGCTCCGTAACCTCTCAAGACATTCCATCATACTTTGCTCATTAATGTTCATCAAAACCCAGCTTAATTCATTGAAAACAACTCCACATTTGAGCCAAAAACCTTTTCAGTTGCATTCCCTAGACCATCGCACTATCTTCCACTATGACTCAGTATGCATAGCACCTCCCGAGTGTAGTAAGTGCGATGCATCTCAACTTCTGTGAAGCATAGGTGCGATGATTGACTGAACTCTTTTTCCATCTAGAAATTGAGGGTTTTTTAACCTGTTTTCAGTTTTGTTTGGTTGTTTTGTTGCATATGAACAGTGCCTCTTGACTGAAGCTTACTTGCATCCCTTAGATCAGCCTCAATTACATTAGGATTATTGAATGTTTTTGTGTATTTGTTCCTCATTTACAATCCTTTTTCAAAAAGTTGTTTTAGTTGATTTGTCGCTTTGATACAAAAAGTGTCGTAATTGTCGTTTTTTGTCGAAAAGAGAAGTGTCGTAAATTCTTCCTTCCCTTGATAATCGATTAAACTTTTCTTGATGCATTTGATTTTATTTTTTTACATTCAAAGTGTCGTAATCTTTTTTATTCAAGATTGAAAGTGTCGTTTTGAGTCTTCCTTTCTCTTTTTAAAGAAAAAATTGCCGAAAATGTCATTTTGAGTGAAATATTTCATATCTTTGCTACATTTAATTTTCCTTTTTGCATCTTTCACATTAAGGAAAGCGAAAACAAATACATGCATTTGCATTTAAAAAAAAATTATTTGTGTGCGAAAAGATGACTTAGGGAAATGCACTAGTGTGTGCTCTTTTCTTTTTGCTTAAAAGCACTGTTATCTTCTTTCCCTAGTAGCTAGGATTTTCATTACTCAAATAAACAAAGATTGTTTATCATTGTAGATTGCATCTTAGGAATTTCAGATCATCATTATGCGGTGAACCATTGAAAGGCAAACTCTAAACAAGATCAAATTTAAAATGAATTTCAATGAACCTAACAACGCTTTGGAACATAATGCAACATATCTAGAGGTCTAGCCTAGTGACGTGTTCCATTGTCATTAAAACTAGTGGCTATCGTTTTCATTGAAGGTTGGATGATTCCTCCTCCTTGATACGACAAGTGCTAGCACGGACTTGTGCTCCCGCTACCGTTGCGTATATATTGGGAGACCACCATAGGCTTAAATCCTTTATCCATAGGAGACCAGAGTCTGCCGCCTTATTGATCGCAATGCACTGAACACAGCATTCGGAAAGATTGACTGCCGTAGATAAGTCCTTGGTGGTTTCTCTTTAATTTACCACCAAGGTGTATATTGCAGTTTTGTGATTGGTTTGGTAAACCCCTTGTCTAGATTCTCCAGAGTAGTCACTTTCGTTCCTTTTCGACTCTCTAAAAGAAAAGGTCCATCAGAGCACTCGTCCTTTCAGGATCATTAAAAATTGAAGGAGACTAGAGTCATCTTTAGCTTTTTCTCGACTCTTTAAAACTGAAAAAGCAAAGTTGTGTCCAAGTGTCATTAAAATTAATTGACCGTGAATAACATCCCTATTCCTTAGTTGATCTTAGGTTGAAACATATGGTGACAAATCCGGAGTCCACCGATCAAGGAATCACTTTTGATGGGAATCCTAGTCTTTTTCCTTCTTTCAATAATATTGGTGCTCCTTATATGGCTACATTGTCCCTTCCGAGATTTACCATTGGCTTGCCAGTATGGTTGTTTTCAACCTCCTTGGTTCAAAATTTCATGATTTCTCCGCAATCAAGTACACCTCCAACTGGAAAAAATCAACCTCCAGTTGATCCTAAAGTTGACCCTTTGCCTTCTTCCTCGTTTGTTTCTCCCCCCCCCCTCTCTTCCTCTTCGCTTGGTGAAAGTATTAGTACTAGTAACAGGGGGGCTAAGAAGAAGAAGAAGAAGCCAATTCAGCAAGGGGGCAACCAAGCAACCATTGCTTTGAATGCAACATCTGATGAAAATATGTCCGTTAAGCCTCACAAAGTCAAATATCCATGCAAAATTTGTGCGGGAGACCATCTTCTTCGAAATTGTCTTGATATTCCTCAGATCTTAGAAGAATGGTCTTCACGTTCACATCATTCCGTGCCATCAACCTATGGAGATCATGTTGGTGACACACCATCAACTAGTGATAGTAAAGTTCATGGAAAGAAAGGAAAAGTTAAGTTTCCATGTAGGTTATGTAAAGGGAATCACCCCTTTTACCTTTGTCCCTATTTAGATGAAGCCAAGAAAGTGTTGGATAATCGTCCTGCTTCACTGCAGCAAATTCCATCTGGTTGCAGGAAACTCTCCCTAAATTCTTCACTAGTTTATGAACCCACTGACCAAAATCAATCGTCAGTCGAAACCACTCTCTATGAAAGTGAATCCTATGAGTCTATACCCGATCCAAATCAATAGGTTGAGGTAACGGTTGACCTGATTTCACCTTCAACTAATCGGGTCAACCGTAAAACAAATCTTCATTCCATCCACCTAATAGCCTACTTAGGTGAATGTAATGAAGCTTGGGGGGCATGCACCTAATGGTAAAGTTAATTTTCCTTGTAGGTTATGTGAAGGGAATCACCCCATTCACCTTTTGTTGAGATTGCAACAAGATGATGGAGCTTAGTGAAAAGAGTCGCCTTCACTAAGTGGGCCCGCAGGCTATTTTTGGCGCAAGTCTATTTTTAGACTATGTCTATTTTAAGACATATGGATCATGTCTATGGATTGCAGGTTGTTGTTTATGGATGATTGATCAAGTTG
>APFE030288367.1:345569-384018 GCA_000404065.3 Pinus taeda | reverse complement strand
GTGTAATGTTACATGACTCAATCATTAATATACAGATAGTTGGGGTTTTTAGCGAGATGCTTTCCCCGGGATACATACTGTGTTAATGTGTGAATGCTCTTGATGTTTTATTGTTATGGATGCTGCTATATTGATGATCAACGTAGAGGAGTTTATGTATTGTGTATGTTTTCCGCAATAGTACATGATCAGGATAATCTCTGTTGAATATGTGTTAAATTATTCAAAATTTCTACACCTTTGTCTATCTGGATGAAGCCAAATAGGTGTTGGATAATCATCTTGCTTCACTGCAGTGATTTCCATCTAGTTATAGGAGACTCTCCCTTTCATCAAGCTGAGGGCATGCAAACCAACTCAAGCATAATTTTTCATTTCAAGCTTATGTAAACATGAAACTGAATCCAAGCATTGTTCCCCATGGTTCAAGCTTGTCTAAAAATGAACCCATTTTCAATTTTTAACCCTTGTGATTGCCATTATGTCAGCCTTTTGAGCCTTGGTTGTTTTCATCTCATCACTAGCATCTCTTTGGCTGATCATACGCTTTCACTTGGTTGCTTTACCCATTTTGAGGAACAGTTGCAATGAGTGGTCTTATTAGCCAGCCTCTTCACATAAATCAACATGTTTTGAGAAGTTCCAAAATCACCGGAACCAGTTGCTACCCTAAACACCACTCGTTTCTCAAAATAGAGTCCTCTTTAAACTCTTTTCAAACTCTTTAAACATGAAAAGATAGTCGAGCGCTTGTCTTTTTCGGCTTGTTTAAGTATCGGACACGTCATCCCTCTTGTATTATTTTATCCTTTTTCGGACCTGAGGGATTACTTTACAAAAAAGAACTTATAGAGTTTTCTTTTCGTACCTTTTCAAACTCTCTAAAAATGAAAAGGAGCGAGTTATCCTTGTCATTAAACTCGTTAAAATAATAGCGACAAACTTGTCCATCTAGACAAGACCGAGTTTCACTGTCGCTAGACTAATTATAACATTAAATAGCGACAGGTTTTCCCGAAGGGCGAATTATAGAACAAGCATATGTTATCCTCCTCAAGCTTGACAAAAAATAAAGAGGTACTGGTTAGCAATGACTAGGGAAAAAGGGAAAAAACTTGAAGAATTTATGGGAGCAAGTCGCTCTTGAACATGACACTTTCACTTCATCTCCATGATTGAGTTGGGTTGGGTTATTCCGTTCACCGGTCATCATACCATTGGTCTTTCATACCATCCATCTTTTGGGGTTAACGCTACCAATTCATCTCAGTGTCACCGACATGTTTAAGAGAAGTCATTCAGTTGAGAAATCACCATCCAGTTAATATCTCATACACTGCAATAACTCCAACCTTCATTTTCTCATGACCGCCATTCCTGAACCTTGTGTCGTCAGTTCATTTTCACCTCCATAAATCATTTGCGTTGTTTCATGTAGTAGATGTAGGATACATCAAGGCCCTCCTACGACGAGTCACTTCTTGTCAACATCAGCTCATTATCCAAGAATTTGACTTAGGAACAACCCTTTCAGTGCTTTGAATCTTGCATACATCAATGGCAATTTTCTTACTTCCGGTGACAGGTTGACATCAATGGCCTTCGACCGAAAGTTTTTGCATGATGTTCAACATCGGATCATGTATTCACACCACATGAATTGTACTGTAGTACTTTGAGGATCATTATCATTATCGGTGACCCTCTCACGTCTGTTAACATCTCACATAATTGGTTGGTAATCAGGCGATGTCTTTCCATGTTCGATTTCAGAACATCTCTTCACATGGTTTGACTTGTACATCGAGCGAAGATTGAACGAGTTTGAAGACCCTGGATCTAGTTTCATCCATCTGGGTTGCGATATATTCAGGATATTAAAAACATCAAATGTGCAAAGGCTCTACACAGATGGTCATCCTAATCATGGATGATGACTCTATATATGAAGAATCACCAATTTGTATCTGTAGACGACTATCTGATCTATGTACATGAAATGAAAATTATAAAGCTCAGCATGGGAATGCCTCACTCAGCTAGATCATGAAAATCATATATGATGATGTATTGTATTGTAGCTTATGCAGGTCACATTCCAGTTCGAAACTTCGGATCCTCATGATAAAGCATTTCACCCGACATGAATATTTATGACCTCATGCTTTAGGGTGAAACTGTTATAGACATATTTGGGCACATCAACCCCAAACTTATATGTCGATGTATTATGGCTCATCAACCCCTAAAAGAGTTGTTTCATACCCTAAAGAAACATAGTCATCTGAATACATTATTCCCTAAAAGTTCCATCTGAGAAACCATCCAGAAATTGCCTAAATTGAACCATATTGACTGCTCCATTGGCAAAGTGTGATGCATACTGAGTGGTACACTTCCAGGGTGTGATGCATACTATTTAGGCCTTCTATAGGGTGCGATGGGTGAGGATGGACAAATTTCCAGGACAGTTTGTTAGTTGGTTTCTCATGGAATCTTCTAGAAACTTCTCCTATGCCACTTGCCTCTCAGAATTCGCCCAAGGATGAACAAGGGAACTAGAAACCATCTCCAATCCCTTCTCTTTTGGAACCAATTGTAACAAGTGGAATGACACTAATCAAATCCCATGAATGACATACACCCTTGCAAACATCTATAAATGGATCCCTCATCCAAGAGATCTAGAGGCTGAATTGTTGTGAATTGCAAGTAAGTTCTGTTAGTTTTAGTATTGAGGTGAGAGCATTGTATTCTTGTTGGTGTGTTCTTGCTAATTCATGAGATGAAGAAGGATTGATGCTGGGAGGATGGCACTGGATCAGACAATTGGGTTGTAATTCTCCTTATTATTAATAAAGTTCTTCAGGATTTTTCCCAATCGATTGTGTAATTGTGAATGCTTTCATTTGTTCATTATATATCTAATTCTATAACGTTTATGCTGTAATAGATCACGATGCTTTGATAGTTTTTTGTTACTGTACTTGTGCAGGTACTCTCCAAGCGTGTTAAGTATGGGGAGGAGTTACTGGATCTGCCAAAGGAGAGAGAGATCAGGCAAGGGATTAAGTGAAAGTTCCAGGTTGGTTTTCTACTATCTTTCTCTTATCTGTTACACATAGGAAAGATCATTGAATTGCTTTAAACTATTGTTTCTAGGGTAGCTACCAAACCTAGAGGGTTAGTCATTCAACAAGACACTAATTTTCCTAGAAACAACTGGGAATTTGAAAACTATGCTATAATTGACTTGAAAAGGGAACTAATGACTTTTGAGGTAGAAAGGGTTAGAGTGATTCAACCGCTAGAATCGTATAAGGACCGAGATTCACAGAACCAACAGATGAAAAAGAAGAGTCGGGGATGTTAGATCAACTCTATATGTTAACAGTGGGGAAAAGGGAGGACTACATAAACCCAACAGTTGAAGGGTTTGTTATCTAGAAAAGTAGTCAAAGTTTAGAGGTTGGCTCAGAATTTGCTTGGGACAATTGGCAGCATAGTGGATATGAGATCAACATTAGACGTTGCATCGCAATAGGTCGATTCAACTGGATTGGCACTGAGATAAGGGACTTCCCCATCTTTAATGGTATAGACTCAATCAATTCATTTCTCAATAGGATTGATGCAACTTTATTGAATAACATAAAATACCATTACTAAATGTTGTATTGCAAGTGACACCAGCAAGATGGTGGGGAGTTCACCGCAACTACCTTCGGGATTGGGATAAGATTAGAATAGCAATGGAAGTAATATTCAAACAAGTGGGGGAGTACCCTCAAGTTTTCTCTAAGTACAGGGGGGACTCTGACCCTCGACAACACCTGGAAAATTGTAAGGACAAATGGAGCAGGGAAGGAGTTCCAAAGGTGTTGTGGGTGCATGGGTTCATACACACATTGGGAACTTTTCTAAAAGCTCGGTATGTCCAAGAGGAAATAAGGAGGAAAACTGGGAATTAGGATAGCTTGGTTGATCAGTTTGTCATCAACTTTTCTTTATTAGACAATGACAAGAGGCTGACTGAGGCATTGTAGGTTGTCAAGCGGATTCTGCTCACAACGGGTCAGCTAATGGACGGATGCATATACCAGAGGACCTTAGAGCATCTCTATGAATCAAGGTATCTTGAAGCAATGGCCCGTGGAAAGGCGGAAAAAGAGCCGAATGAGGATGATCTCGAGGAGTTACGGTATTTTTCATTCCACGAAACTGAAGGGGAAATGGGCATCAAGGATGGACCTATGACTAATGCGCCACACTTACTCCCGTTAAAGTTGCAGAAGCATAATATCAGACCAGATGACAAACCAAAGATAGACTCAATTGGAGATTATTGGGATGAACAAACTACAAAAAATATTTTCAACCTCCTAAGAGAATATGAAGATTTGTTTCCTTCGTCAGTGGCAGAATTGAAAGGGATCAAGTGAGACCTAGGGGAGATGAAAATCATATTAAAACTAGATGCAAAGCCAGTGAAGTATCGTCCTTACACATTGAACCTGAGAGTCAAGGAGAAATTTAAGAAGGAGATAGACAAGATGCTAGAAGTAGGGCTTGTTTTTCTGGTGGACGAGGCAAAGTGAGTGAGTCTCATTGTAATACAAAACAAGAAAGATGCAACATAGATAAGGGTCTGTGTGGACTACCACAACTTGAACAATGCTTGTGTGCATGACCTATTTCCTACACCATTCATTGATGAGGATCTAGATAATGTAGCAGGGAATGAAGCCTACTCCTTTATAGATGGATTCTCAAGTTATCACCAAGTTAGGATCGTCGAGGAGGATAAGAAGAAAACTACCTTCACTACAGAATGGGGATCTTATGCCTATAATGTTATATCATTCAGTCTCAAGAATCCACCTACAATGTTCTCGAGAATTGTAATTGCAGACTTTAGAGACTATATCCATAGGTTCCTATAGTTCTACATGGATGTCTGGATGGTTTATAGCTAGTTGAAGAAAAGTTTCAGTCTGCTCAGGATTATGTTCGATCGATGTAGACAACTATAGATATCGTTGAACTTGAAGAAATGCATATTTGCAATCCCATTTGAAACACTTTTGGGCCACATAGTAAGTAAAGAAGGCGTATGCGTACATCCTGCCAATGTTGCGGCAATAGTGAATATGGACTCACCCGCAAGTGTAAAACAACTAAAATCCACTTTGGGACAGACCAGATACTACAGGAGATTTATCTACAACTACGCCTCCATTATTGAACCGATGGAGAAACTGTTGAGGAAGGCTAAAAGACTTACGTGGTCGGAGGAGTGTCAAGCTGCACTAAACATACTAAAAGAAAAGTTGTTAAGTGCATCGATTCTAGTCTACCCCGGATGGAACAAACATTTGCATGTCCACATTGATGCATCAGGAATTGCTCTGGGGGTTGTTCTAGCTTAGCTGAGGCAAGGGAGCCTCAACCACTCCATTTATTTTGCCAGCATAAAGTTATCCACAACAGAAAATAATTATACCACAACAGAGTGGGAGGCATTAGCAATGGTATATTCACTCAAAAAATTCAAACACTATTTGCTGGGGGACTCATTTAAGTTTTTCACTGACCATTTCGCTTTGAAATACTTGGTGAACAAGCCTGTGCTTGAAGGAATAATTTGCAGGTAGTTGTTGTTATTTTAGGAATTTTCTTTTGAGGTAATCATTAAGCTTGGTTAATTGAATGTGGGACCTGATCACCTCTCACGGCAGGAATTAGCTAGCAGACATAGATCTGTTCCAGATTGAAGTAGGAACAGATTACCTAGAAGATATTGTAACCTTATTAGCTACAAGGAAATGTCTAGACGAGTACACAGCTACACAAAGGAGACATATGGTTGTCTAAGCAGTCGATTATCAACTAATTGTGGGGCAACTATATAAATTGGGCCTTGATCACGTGTTGCGTAGATGTTTCCTTCACCATGAGAAACACGATGTGCTATGGTAATGTCATTCAGGAATCGTGGGCAGTCACGTTGGAGGAAAAGCTACCGCAAAGAAAGTGTTACAAGTAGGACTATGGTGGCTGAAATTTTTCAAAGATGTGAAAGAAGATGCCAGAGGATGCGATGTTTGCCAAAGGGTTGGAAGGCCATCACACTGAGACGAACTCTCATTACAATCGGTACGTGCACTGCAGATATTTGAGAAATGGGAGGTCAATTTCATAGGGCCTATCAATATGTTGGTGTGTCACTCTCATGCTAGGTATATAATCACCGCAACATAGTACCTCACCAAATGGGCGAAGCAACACCTATAAAGGATTGTACTATGGATACTATTGCTAGGTTCATATTTGAGAATATCATATCCAGATTTGGGTGCTCCAGGAGCCTCACCAGTGATCAAGGAACCCACTTCATAAATGAGACAGTTGCTTCCTTCAAAATTTCATGATACAGCACCACAAAAGTAGCCCATACCACCTAAAAAGTAATGGTACCATAGAGGCCTTCAACAAGATATTATAAAGGGTTTGACTAATATATGCTCAGCCAATCGAGATGATTAAATGAGAGGGTGCCAATGACCTATGGGCATACTACACAACTCTTAAGCAGTTACACAAGCATACACCTTTTCAACTTGTGTATGGATGAGAAGTTGTGGTGCCAGCCGAATTGGCTATTCCAAGCCTATTCATTGCCCAAGCCACTCATATGACAGAGGAGGAATCAATTCAGAAGTGGTTAGGTGAACTCTCAGAGCTTGATGAGGCAGGATTTATTGCAAATTTCCACCAAATGGTCGAGAAGCCAAGGAAAAAGGTGTGGCATGACTAACATATCAAGAGGAAATCATTCACAGTAGGCAGTCATGTTCTATTATATGACAACAAGTTCTTAAATTTTCTGGGAAGCTACAAATGTATTGGTTAGGACCGTTTGTTGTTGTGGAGGTAAGAGATTCTGGAGCATTCAAGCTCACGCAACTGGACAAGATATTGCTACCAAGTTGGGTGAACAATGCATGCCCGAAACCCTTCCACACATCAAACAATTTTACTCATAATTGATTGGATATTCAAAATGAGACCATAGGTACGAATAGGAAGAGTCAATAGGAGTCGTTTAGTTGCGTCGTCACTAGTCACATCAGTGATTTTTTTCCTTGATAATTCAGTCTTTTACGTTTCTAAATAAAACTTCCGCCAAGTTAGTCCTAGTTACGGATGTTCTTCCACCACACTACCACTATTTGTGGTTGGGGGGAATCACACATGTTAAGCGCCCTTTCCATAATAATTAGACAATAATTCTAGTGTCAACCCGGATTCCCGTAAAATATTTCCCATTATAGTAATAATTAATTCCTAAATGTCTACCATTACAATAACATAATTACCTATGAACTCCACCTTTCCTTTTTCAGAATTGTGTCATCCAAGTCAGGTCCAACTCAACTGACAACAGGATTAACACGATTGAGTCTGCATAGGGAAATTTTTCATAGTAATTAGTTAGGAGGTCTCTTCAAAAATGTTGTGTCTAGTTGGTCTACTTAATTTGCATGGCAATGCTGAATTCCTCGGAATCTGAAGCCAATGTGGTAGAGTCGCTCCATTTTTAGTCTAGTTCTAAGTTTTATCGTTCTAAGATTAGATACTAGCCCCCTGTAAAAAAAAATTATCAACGTTGTCCCAATATGACGAAGACCATTGTATATGTTCTAGAGTTCCAGGTGGATGAAAGAATTGAAGTCGGGGATCTGCTTTACGGAAAGCATGACAAGGCAACACTAGTCAACAATGATCTACACAAAGTCAGTCACAAATGAAGATGGCACTGGAACAATCAAAGTCAAGTCTAACTTCAAAGGAATCCAGCGGTCCACCCTACTGAATTTGAGGAGTTTGCTTGTGTTTGGCACAACTCTGGCAGCGATGCAATGCACAAAGTTACTAGTCAGCAGAATGCACAGAAGATCACTTTGGCTCGACAAAGAATACCCAATTCATGCAGTAGACATTCAAAGGATTACAGTTTATCAGCGGTAGGAGATGTAGTTTCAAATGCATTCCAGACGAATTCCAAGAGAGAAAATAAGTTAGGGGACGAGAACTACTACAATCAGTATGATACAAAGAGAGGAGGAAAGGGAGCGTGAATAGACTTGATCAACTCCCGAAAAATTAAGTTCTTCGACCATATTGTTGCAGGGAAGCTGATGCATCACTTTTCAAAGAACAAGTGCATGGTAGATACAATTTCAGTCATGGAGCATTGTGTATCTAGTGCCTAGCTAAATTGGTGTGCTTTCCTCCTCCACGAATTGTTCAAAGCATGTGAAGATGTGCAGTCTACCAATTTTATTTATGGTTATCTTGTTGTTGCCATGGCAATGTGGAAATGGTTCCCTCCAGAGGGTCGGGACCTAGCTCCAATCACAGACGACCAACCTTTGGCCCTCAGAAATGTGCCCTGGAGAACTTCAGGTGACCCGAGCAATAGAGAGATAAATGAGGCTTTGTTCAGCGGCTGCTATGTAAAGATGATAGCAGTAATCAGGGATGCAGAGAAGATTCCTAGGTCCCTACTTGATGAATATTCGACAAAGATTTGGTTCGGTGTTTCTCATGGGAGCGCTTGGGTAAGGCCGCACTTTGTCCATCCTCATACTTTCCAGATGCAGGCCCATAATTTTATGTTCTCAACGGAATCGTTCCACACAAAGGTCAGGTCATGCCCAGGAGTTATAGGGGAAATTCGGGAAGGAAGATACATCTATTTCTTTAATGGGATGGTGCCTCTACTAATACCAGGGGAAGCAGTTGCAGATTCTAGAAAGTGCATGGTCGAGTAGGAGCTACAGTCGGTCATCAAACAGTTGAAGAAGCAAATTAGCTCCTTAAAGGAAACCTTCGCCAATATAAGCATATCAGCAGGTTTTGTTTCCAACTTTCTTGAGTCTCGAAGTTTAATACAGCAGAACCCTTTGGTTATTGCCCCTATCGTCGCTGCAATGCCGGTTGTAGGACCTCACTCGCATTCCAAACCAACCATCCCAAAACCCTGTAAATCAAAAGTTACCAAACCTCCAGTCAAGGCCAAGAAGCAGAAATCAACCCCTGTCAGTCACATTGTCGACCTCACCCTTGATGAGCGCCAATCCAATACTGCCTCACCCATCATTGAAGATATCTTGCCTTCCACTTCAATTGTGTCACCTAGCTCGCGCAACTTTTCCCCAAATACTTCATCCACATCCACCATCCTCTCAGACACCATACCCTCTTTGACACCGTTGGGCATAAAGATAGACATGGAAGTCAATTCAGTTACCCAATCCGTCATAGAAATCTCCAGCAGAGAAGTTGTCACTACTTCCATGATGTCTTTATTACTAGAGTCGAGTCCACTACTGAGCACAAGACCCATCATTACACAGTCACTCACCACCACTATCAACCCAATTCCACCACCACTTCACCTATTTCCTCCCATTACACCACTCTTCGTCTCCATCCAGACAACTCCTCCAGTGGCTGAACCATCAGAACAAGCTACCTCACCTCATAGAGACTCAGACAAGTTTGTTGCCAGTGGGCATCCCCTGCAAAGTCAGTGCCCAAATCCAACAACTATGCACCTGGATGATCTTCAGGGTTGGTCTTCAACCCAGTTATTTGCTTTTATTCAACAAGCTTAACAGAAGGCCGCAACGCTGCACAATGACCTAACTGCCAACCACGAGCAGTAAATTGTTGCGCTCACAGTTGAATGGGATTAGCTAAAGGAGCAGCTAGAGTAGATCACCTTAAAATTCCAGGTATTGTGGCCATCCATTTCTAATGTTGTAACTAGTACTCCAAAAGATTTCTTAGATTTCACATTGGTCAAATGATGCGACTATATTTAGACCACATGCAATGATTTAATCACTACCAATCAAGAGCTCAGGAAAACCCTCACAGCAAACACAAGGAGTGCATTATCAAACCCTGCCACAGCATATGCCAACGAGATTGAAAACAATATAACCGTTGTAGTTGCTCTCAAGGACTCCATTATTGAGGCCACGAATGATGCCTACACCTTCCTACAACAAGTTCACGACTGGTCAGGAAGCCTGGAAAAGAACAATCAGCGAGTCTACCCACTTTGAGACTGAGTCAATAAGATCCTCACTGATATCAAGAACAGGAAGGACAAAGAGCGGAGGAGTAATTTTTGGATAGAGATCAGCACTCTAGAGGTCCACATCCAACGTATCGAAGATGAGTCGGCCAGGACAAAACAAATTCTTCGAGATCTCTGGCCCCTGGTTCAAATACACATCGAGACACTGCATGAGCTAAGTGAGGACATGGAAACAAAGTGGACTTCTTTGTTGATGGAACGATCAACGCAACCAATGTCCAGCAAAATGATTGAATTCCTCGCATAAGCAACCGCAATCATAGAGACCTGGCAAGCGATGCTCAATAACTACAATCAATCAATTTTTCCAAGCAACCATTGTGGTTGTCCTTGAATTGGGGCTTTCATTTAAAGAAATCGGCCAAGAGAAAGCATCAACACCACCACCAACAGAAGCATCAGCAGCACCACCAGTAGAAGCACCAGCAAAAGCATCAACAGCACCGATGGTGCCAAAGAAATATGGACTAGGGGATGAGTCAATGAACTGTGGGCGGGACCTGTTGGGGCCTTTGTTTTTGAGAAATTACAATGTTTTGCGGAGGAAGAAGCTAGTGACAAGTGGCGGAAACAACCATTGGGAAATTGCGGAGCTAACAATCGAGGAAATATAAGGGACTGGCGGAAGACTAATAGTGGCAGAGGGGTGGCGGGAAGAAGCAGATACAGCGAAGCGGAAAAAGAGCAAGAGCAACCAAGGAATGAAGACAGTCGAGCAAGGGAGAAGGAATTGGCAGTTTAGGTTGGGGTGCAGGAAAAGAAAGAATAAGATAAAAAAGCAAAAAGGAGAACCGAGAAGGGTTTGTTGTTAGGTCATGTCACGGTTGTTCTTGGTGATACTATTCTTCCTGTGTTGTGAAGCTATGAGAACAATGTTATGATCGTCTTTCTATAAGCTTGTATTCCACCTTATAGCATTCTAATGTTGAGGAATAAACCGCGAGCCTAATATAATGGACTTACCATATTAACGAAGAAAATTGTTATGAGATCATAGTGTATTCATTGTGTGTTATTTTGGCTATCTAAATTTTTTATGTATGCACTTGTTTAGGTAGTCTTTCTGTTATAACATGTATAGATTATTGCGATCTGATTTCTTTGGGGAATAAGTCAATATCCCCTGCTCTCTATTCCTTGATATGGTTTTCCCTAACACTGAATTCCAACCCTCATTTAACTAAGGTTGTGGCACGCCTCGAATGAGACTCCTTACCAGGGTTCCTAAATAAGGTGAAAATGTTATTATATATGTAGGTGTAGTTTGTTCGCCATAGGAATAATTTCAACCTTTACCCTTGGATTTTCTGTTCTTCCCCGTTCTATGTAAACATGTAACTCTCACTTTGTTTTTAATAGCCATGTGACCAAACTTTATCAAATCCTTTCCCAAAAGCGATTTGTCGTTGTCACGTTGGTTGGATTTTGTGTTTGCATGAGAGTGCAGAGAATATAGTTAATATTGCATCTTGGCATCATTATTATAAGTTGAATTTTATAAAGTATTACATTCCCATTATGATGTGCCTGGAAAAGTTTCCAGAATATCACATGAAGCATGGAAAGGTGATGGCCTAACATTAATGTAAAGTACAAGGAATCAGAATTATAAAAATAACTGAGGAATATTTTATAAAAGGTATTAAGTAATTTAATAATAAATTAGCTTACATTTATTTAATTTTAAATTTATTATGAGTCAAAAGCATAAAATTTCTGGAAAATATAATTTTTTTTTTAATTATTTATCCAAAATTAAAATAATAAATTTGATGATTTTTTTACATGGTTATGGTAACAAAATTTATAATAAAGCTATATCAAATTAATATTTTCAAATATTATAATTTTGATATGGAAATGTTTGTCTTTAAATATTTTAATATATTTATAGGATATGGTTTTCACTTTTAAATTACAAATATTTATTTAAAAGAAATATTAAAATATTTTGGAGCAGAATTTTCAATTATTTGTGTTGAATTGTATTGTAGTTTTTTTTTATCTATATGGTCATTTTTTTTTGTTTGGTCACATTAATTTTTTTTTTTGTTATTATTTTACTGAAAATTGACTACTTACACATCCCCTTCATTATTTATTTTTGAAATTTTTAATTATTGTAAAATTAATTAGAATTTAAAATTTAATGATATTTTTTATTAATAAAGTAAATTATATATGTATAAGATATGTTGTATAGCATGTTAGATAAGCTTTAAATCAAAAATAATAATAATAAACATAATATCAATTTAATTAAAAAATAATAAATTGATTCAATTCAATTTGTTAATAAATTTTGTTGGTTTTTATTAATAATTTTTTTTTTTTTTATACAAAATTATATATGCTATTACATTTAAATAAATTTAAATTATAATATATTAAAAATTTAAATATTTTTTATTAATATATTATTTTAAAATAAAAATGATTATTATATAAAAAATGTTAAATATTAGAAAATATAAATAGTAATTTATAAATTAAGATATTTTTACCATTAAATAAAATAATGATTGGGGTATAATCATTATATTTCAAAGTTGGTATTTAAATTTATTAATAAACATAGAAAAACTTAATTTTTTACAATGATCTATATCTAATCAATCAATGTTTTGCATTATCACATTTTAAAAATTTATAAAATATGTCAAATAAAAATATCAAAGACATATATATGTACTAAATTTAAAAATAAGAATATTTCTAGATATGTGAAATTTATATAAATATAAATAGTATTATTAAGAACCAACATATATCCATCTTAACTTACTAACTACCAAGTCCAGACCGGAATCAAATCCCTCAAAGTGTAAAGATTTCCTCAAGTTTTGCACTAAAAATAAGATTTGTATCTTAGATATTTGAGATTTCCTCAAGTTTTGCACTAAAAAACAGATTTGTATCTTAGAGATTTGTTCCTTCGTTCTTCTTTGTAGATGAGTTACATGGATCTATGTTGGTAATAAAATATTTATTGAGTTTAAGATAAATTTTAATGAAATTTATCAATTTATTATTAGGTGTCATAGACATTGAGAGATCATTATTGATTATAAGAGAAATGAGGAAAAATCCTTTGAATGGAGTTTGGGCAGAGTCACAAATAATCAAGTTGAAACTCTTGCTTTATATCAAGTTATGATGATTGATAATGAAAGGTGATACAAGAGGCTAATTGTTATTGGGACTCTAAGCAAGTTTGTTCTTTTGTGATAATTGAGTTATTTCAGGGGATAAAATCACCCCATCACCCTAGCTGCTATTGAGAAACTACATCTCTAAACCTAATTGGACAAACTGAATTCCTAAATGCCAATTGCCTCTTAGGAATGGGAGGAATTGGCAGTTTGTGGGCATCTAATGTCAATGGTGTTGATAGTGTTTTATGTAGCCCCCCTAACCCTCATCTTTGGAGAGTTGATGATGCTTAACCTTAGTGTTGAGTTTCATTCGGTTGACATGGTGGAAGGGAAGATTCCTTTGGCTCATTATCTCTTATCTAGAATGCAAGTTTTAAACTTTTTTGGTGCAACATTGGTGGTGCTTCGAATTCTTGGTAAGAGAGCCTTACTTCATTTCTGGTTATGTTGGGAAGTTTGAGAGTGGTTTGGGAAATTTTTGGATAATGTGGAGGCTTTGGTTGGGAGGATGCTAATGGACCACATGCAAGTTGGTTGGTGTTTATTTTTGGTTACGTTGGGAAGTTTGAGAGTGGTTTGGGACAATTTTGAATAATATGGAGGCTTTGGTTGGGAGGATGCTAATGGGCCACATGCAAGTTGGTTGGTATTCATTGTGTGACATTGTGAATATGAATGTTAGCTCAGAAGACATAAAGTACACATTATTGTTAATAAAACTACAAATTTCTTTGATTGATAAAAAGTAGACTCATAACCAACAAATATGGTGAAGTTATTTCATTAATAGAAATTTGGTATCAACACAAACAACAAATTATAAATATTTACATTGAATCCACTACTTTAAAACAAACAATTGCTTTTGTGGTCAACATAACACCATGGTCTATTCTATGGCTTGGCTTAGCTATCTATTGGGTATAGGGGCAAAAAAGACAAAACAGTGTAGCAAAAACTTGAAAAAGATCAAGTTGGCAGACCACAACTTGACAAACAATGAAATGAAGTGAAAAGAAGCTCATGGATAACTGGGTTGTGCATAGTAATGTTTCATATTTTTTAGATATGTTTTATTACTACGAGTCTGTATTCAAGTATATACATTTAAATATTTAAGTTATGGAGTCATCCATAATAATTACGTTAAACAATTTTGTTACATATATTCAATTTTGTTACATATATTTATACCATGTATAATTCAGCTGTTGTATTTTTCTTTCTAGATTATACAAATCAACAAATACTTCTCATTTTGAAAATGGTGCTGTTGCATTTTTCTTTCTAGATTATACAAATCAACAAGTACTTCTCATTTTGAATATAGTACTAAAAGCAAATCTTCGGAACATAATTGTTAATAATAAAACTCAAAAACATTAGAACAATAAACTTACTATAAGGCTGACATATCATTAATGAGAATAAAAAAGAGATGGGAAAATAACACTCCATCAGAGCAAACCAATTGACCAAAAACTGTACTGTAATATTTTTATAATATATATATAACCATTTCCGTAAAAAAAATTGAAGTAAGTAGTTAAATTAGAAAAAAAAAAATAATAATAAAAATATAAAGATATAAGATCCAACACGAAAATATCTTTCAATATAAATATAAATTTGTACAATTCATGAACAAGGATAATTTACTATTGTAACATCATACAGTATACGTGTCCCATCATAAATCATTATCTATACAATATACAAAAACTAGTTCAAATCCCAACCCAATTCTGTCAAATTAGAATATACAAAACCTAGTTCAAACCCCAACCGACTTCTCTGTAAAATATACAAAACCCTGCTAAATCCCAGCCTTCTCCTCTCACACAACATGCAACTTGCGGAGGTTTAAAACCCGGGCTGAGAGCATTTATCGGGAGCAAGTCGTTTGCTTCCACCTGTTTATTGAGGGCACACACCAAGCTTGCGACATCTTCCAATAAATTAATATCCTTGTATAATATAAGTCTTCTATATGTGATGGGACCCTGTATTGGGTTATACACAATCCACTATACCCAAAAAATATTCTAGACAGGGGAACACGATCCTAATTTCGATACGGATGAATGATCCACGTATAAATTACTGCGATTCATGTGTATGAGCTTCTTCAGAGCAGCAGTCCAAAGAAAAAGTCATCCTCGAGTCCCAAGTTCAGTAACCCCACACCTAAACAAGCGCCGGACAATAGTATATGCGCCATCTTCGCCATATGAAAGCAGAATCCTGGCCACATAAAGAAGGTAAACAGATAAATATGATCATACAAGCTGATCAGGGCCTCAACATACAAACGTGTAGAAAAGACATTAACCTTTTAGCTGTACATAATACCACAAAATTTTCGACCCTGAAAAGAAAGTCAGACCATAAACTTTCTCAAGAATGATATTTGACAGAGGCAATCCCTATCTTGTGTCAGAGTTAGCAAAATATGAACTGAAAATTTGTACAAACCCTTCCTACTTTACAACACTTCTAATGTTAGAAAAACCCGCTTTTGTTTCAATTTCATTTCTAATTGTGAAAACATCTATGAGCATTTGAAACGATGCATTCTAAAGCTTCCTATGAAAGAAAATCCTATACTCATGAGCAAGGGATCTCTGGTCTTTAAGGCCAGCTTGGTCTGCAAGTCACCTGTTGTTTCTTTTGTTGCTGTCATTGATATTGTTGCTGTTTTAGCTTTTGTTTCCATTTCCATTGTTGCCGTTCTTTTCGGTATTGCTGCTGTTGCTGCCACTGCTATTGCTATTTCTTGTTTACATAGTTCCTTCATCTCATTTTCATCCATGGGGGATTGTGAGATAGGTTTTGATAATGTTGGCATGAGTAGTTGTTTGCAGTTCTGTTCATTTTGAGATGGATTTGAATGTTCTTCATTCTTATCGTTTATAGGCCCGCCGTACATAACTTCCTTTGTCAACGTCAGTTCTGTTTTCTCAACAGCAGGAGTAGATGAAATATCTTTGTTCGGTGTTTTATTGGGTGATGTTTGGAAAGCAATCACCCTTTTACAGCGTGGAATTGATGAACGCACTCGTTTGCTCTCGGGTGTATTGCACTCTGACAAGAACTGGTACTCGGCAATGGTGAACTCCTCAGAATATGCACCAATCACCTCATGTTCGGGCAATCCACTATCTTTAGGAGTATTACACTCTGAAAGGCATTGGGATTGATCAATAGTACACTGCTTATAATATTTTTCACTGGCCTTGCCCATGGGTGTCTTACCCTCGGAAGAGCATTGAGATTCAGAAATGGTACTCTGCTTGGAATAAATTCCAGTCCTAATCTTATTTTTGGAGATTCCACCAACCTTGGGTGGAGTTCTCTCTGAAAAGCATAGGAATTCATCAATACCACACCTCTTAGAATAAATTCTATTCATTTTCTTTTTGTTGGGCAGTGAGGAATGCGTAAGAACACTGTCATTAGATACATAGCTTTCTGAACCACAAACTGATTGATCCATCTCGGAAAAAATCATAGTTTTGGCATTCCCTGATAAGGATGTTTTCCTTTCATTACTCAATTGCATTCTCTTTTTCGTTACGCCTGGAGTTCTGAATTCTGCATCCACTGACTTACCTCGGATGCGACTACAGGCTGTGGCATTCATATATCTGGGCAAGCCCACGGACCCTTGTGCTACATTCCCTAATTCAATATTGTATGTCATCTCTGTTTCTTGACTAGCTTGACTATCAGCTGTTTCCTGGTACCCTAAGGATGGATCACTCTTTGCAAGATGTTTCTTCTTTTCTCTCAGAAGAAACTCAACGGTTTGAATATTGTTTCTTGCACTTTGGCAGTCATCTTCAAGGCATCTCATCTGCTGCATCAGTTCAACCATGTTTGCTTCTGTCTGAACTTTGTCTTCCTGCATGGCACAATAAGAATAAGCATGGTACTCGTTCCCTCAAAAGTTGGAATCAGTTCTATGATAAATTTTTATTACTAGGCATTCTATGACCACAAGACAAAGACAAAGAAAAGTGTTCATTGCATATATGTAGCACACGCAAGACAAGGAAGAGCGAAATAGACAAGACAAAGAAGAGTGCTCATTGCATATATGTAACACACCCAAGACAAGAAAGAGAGAACTTGACAAATGGTTTTTATTCTAAAAGCAACAAAAAGCTGTCTGCTGTATCACAAGTCCACTGATTGTACCTCACAAGAGTCAGATATAAAGTAACACCACTCAAGAAAATATGCATGCAGCAATATCAAAGACAAGAAAGAGAGAACTAGACAAAGACAAGCAAGTGTGAATTGCATATATGTAGCATAACCAAAGGCCAAGACAAGGAAGAGAGAACTAGACAACTGGATTTTAATTTAAAAGCAACATAAATCTGGCTGCTGTATCACAGGTCCACTGATTGTACCTCACAAGAGTCATATATAAACTAACACCACCCAAGAAAATATGCATGAGGCACTGGTTGTATACAACGCTCTTCGGATAATAAACCTTTTCATAGAACATGCCTGTTAAATACCTAAATAGAATGAAGACGAGGCTTCCTTCTTTTTTCCCTTTACAGGAGACCTAGATAAGGTTTGGGCATAAGGATTTACATAAGATAGTTCTCGTCCAAGGTGAACCCCCCTTGCTCTAGTTGCAAAACTCAAAGAACAAATCGTCTCACTTAAATCATCTGCCTTGGGACTAATATGGACAAGCATCAACGTTTTTGAATCTTCTCCTGCATTTTTTCAAAAGAACGTGTTTTAGAATCTCAAATTAATGAAATAAGACACCATAAGTCCATGTGCAAAACAACCAAGAAAACAAACCTTCACGGCATACAAAGAGAACAAATGGAAAAAAAAAAAGCGAATTGGTTACCTATTGAGTCTCTTAGGATTTGCGTAAGTTTGCTGTTCCTGCACATGTAAAACTTTATATAAGTAATCACTCTGTAAAATCAGACTGCAAAATGTATCAGATGTAGCGAACAGACATGAAACCAAGTACTCCTTTTGAACTCGCAATCAGCAAATCAAGATTTTGTTTGTTTTTTTACACTATAAAGACCACTAGATTTTCTCGCCTCAGCAATACAGAATTCCATTACAATACGAAATTCTCGAGTATGAATGCAGATCTCCATAGGAATTTTATCCATGCATCCCTCCCAACACGAGTAAATATATTAAATTAAATTACTATTTCAAAATAGACAGAAAAGTGCTGATTAATATTAGGAAATCTGAAATTACAATCCACATTCAAGGAAGCTTTCTGCAAGCTCCAAACACTAAATCTGGTAGCACAAGCAAGCTACCAAACTCAACCCAACAATAATTCACAAAATTTATCACCACCTCCTCAGTTGGAGTATCCCTTACAATGGAATCCTTTTTAACCACTGAAAGAGGCACATAACAAACTGTGACTAACTAATTTTAATTCAATAATACATTTTTGTGTGCAAAACTGTGTGGGGTGGGTGGGTAGGTCTGAACTAGCCTAATCACTAACATTCCAAGTATTGTGGTTTTTAATACTGACTAAACTAAACAGTGCTGCCAGTAACTACAACATTCCCTTAATTTCAGGGAAATGCCTAATCACTTAACTGAACTAAACACTGCACTCTGACGGCAGTACTTTTAGCAAACTGTCCTTAAATGAGTACACTCTATAAACCTCAAGGAATTACTATACATGTTGCCCTATTCCTCAAGTGCCAAAAAATAAATGAGTACACTCTATAAACCTCAAGGAATTATTATACATGTTGCCCTATTCCTCAAGTGCCAAAAAATTAGCTCTATTTTTCCATTTCATGGGCTCTTTGTAGCTTTTATATGTAGCATGCCTTCTTTTTTACAGATGTCATAGGAAAGTAATAACCAAAGGGATCCACATCTTAGAATATGAAAAATGTAGAATCCCGAGTCCCTGAACGATGTGACAAACATACTTTGGAAGCTTCGCATGAAACTAGTTGCACCAAGTGGTGCGTTCTACGGCCCAAGTGGAGAGATGTGCAATGTCTGTGTGTAACACTTACGCTGTTGACCTTTACTATATGGAAGGAAAACAAAAAATTTAATACTTTAATGTTCATTTATGGTATAATAATAATAAGTTGGCCAAACAACATCACATATATCGAGAGAGGAGAGTGTTTTAAACCAGCCTAGATGTATCCTAACCACAGATCTAGCAAGCACCAAGAGAGATCAAAGACCTCCACGTGGAAACCTTTCCTCAAGTATTTGCACTCTAAAAAAGGTTTGCACCTCAAGGGATTTTATCCATCTCAGCACTTGATAGATCCAAGGTAAAGATGCACCTAGGCTGGTTAAGGACTCGAGAGTATTTACCTATAAGGAATGTGAGCTTGCTTATTCTGTAATGCACTAATCACATCACCAAGCGCTGAGAGAGACATATTTATCGCCTTCCCTTCCTCCATAGTCTGACCTGTGGCCTGTGTCTTTTGCAAACGTTCACTTCCACCAAGATCTACCATCCAAAGCTTGCTGGTATCTCTGTATCTTTCTGGAGCACCCGAACAACTGATAGCAATCCTGATTAAACTGCAGACAGGAGAAGAATTACCTAGATGAATGAATGCAACTAAATCCCATCTTTACTGCAGATGCAGATGATAACAGCAATTAGCTCCACCCTTTACTTTGTGGGGGGACTTATCTTCTTTGGTCCACCCTTTTTCTAGCTATGCTTTAGGGTTACTAATTTAGATTTAGATTTAGGATTCATTTCCATTTTACTGTTAGATGCATTATGCACTTCCTGTATAGCTGCTAGTGTATGTAGTAGTCTCCACTCCCATTGAGCCATTTTTGGTCACTTATGGACATTAATAGAATTTCAAATTCAATTTATAATCATATTCACTGTACCAATCCAGTATTGTCAGTCAAAAGAGGTGCGTACCAATGTGATCTACTAGATGACTCATTGGCATTGGTCCAAGCTGTAGATCGAGCTCTGCTACCTTTGCTATACAATTTTCTTGCTTGGCTGAAATTGGTCATGATCACTTCCCTTAGGTTCTCAATCTCAACGGTACCCTTTGCATCCATTTGGATAGAAAGACTGAATAGCAAGAAGAAAAACAGTCTGATTGCATTACAACCCCATACACATTTAACTTTTGAAGGATACCATGCTGTGAGTATAAAATATCATTTTGGAAAAATGGTCTACTAACTTTGTTGATTGAGAGGTAAGTAAATCCCTCAAGTGTCCCATGTATAGTTCTAGCATGCTAAATGAGAATGTGAAGCTAACAGTCCTGTCCAGAGAGGCCTGATGAAATAGTTCTTGTATCATATGGGGAACAATCCCAGGACAATCTGGCGTGCCTTCCTGCAAAATTTGACAAGAATCAAATAGCTAATAGCCTAATTGTATCCTCCAAGTGGTTAAGAAACAATACCATCATTATAGATGGCTCAATGAGAAGCCCAAAATAGAAAATACCAACCATAGTAAAAGTTTTGCCAGTCCCTGTCTGTCCATAGGCAAAAATGCATACATTGTGCCCATCCAAAGCTGATCTGATAATTGGCTCCACTTCTGTAAAGATTTCACCTGTAGAATCGCAAGACACATTTTTTTATATAATGTACTGCTTAGATATACTGATGACAAAAAAGTGAAGCTTCTGTTAAACAATAGCCTATAGTCTAACTGCAAAATATAATGTTTTTTGTGCACCTTGTGAAGCACCAGGAAGGAAAACCTTGTCAAAGCTGTATTCTTTAGTTTTCCCTCCAGCTAATTTTATGACCACTTTGTCCAGATCAGGAACTACAAGAGGCCCAGCTATTGCCTGCTTCTCACTAAAGAGGAAAGGCCTCACTCGACAAAAAACACGGATGTTTCCTGCATAATTCAAAATGCATGATTTCAAGCATGAAAATAATGGATCAACTTTGAAACCATCTATGGCATCAAGAGCATCTTGCTAAGTATATTAAGTTTCAAGCAATGACCATAAAAAAAAGGGGCAAGGTCAAACTGTTCCTTGAATCACTGAAAACACATCAATCTTCAAGACTGCAATGATAACTAGAAAGCACTTTACTAATAGCCAAAAGGTTGTCAATTTACTCTTCTGATGAGACAGGCAGGTCAAAAAGTTACCTGCGTAATTTACAACCTGTCACTAAAGCAAAACCAAGGATTGAAGCTTGAAAAATGCAATGTCCATCAGAGGACTACACCGTTCAGTGAAAACTACTAAAAATGTGTTAATTAATTAAGCAAGGTCAAAT
This sequence comes from Pinus taeda, assembly GCA_000404065.3. Taxonomy (NCBI): domain Eukaryota; kingdom Viridiplantae; phylum Streptophyta; class Pinopsida; order Pinales; family Pinaceae; genus Pinus; species Pinus taeda. The sequence continues at coordinate 362,397 of APFE030288367.1, read as the reverse complement.
GGGTGGCTTCTACAGAAAAGAAAAAAAATATTTCCAATTAGTTTACTAATTTCTCCTAATGCTGATCCTTGCAATGTTTGAAGAATGGCATGTTAATTAAAAATTTTACATAGACAACGCAGGTTTATTGAGGATCATATCTTCATAAAAAGTTCCATTTGCTTCTGGAGTCTTGGGAGTTTTTTTTTTTTTTTGCAAGAACCCTTCAATCCAAGAGCGTCAGTGATGATCAAGTTTAAGGGTATCTTGCTTTTGAGAGGCCATTACCCATCATAGAAGGGGGTTTAATGTTTTTTCCACCAAAACATTTGACAGACAATAAAATTGCTAGCCCAAAAAAGAGCATTGCCTGTCAAACATTTGCGGAGTTCTCTTGTTTAATTCTCACAATATTGTAATAAATTGCTGTCAAACTTTCATGTTGCTAGCTAGTATCACAACAGAGAACTCTTGACCCCTGAAACTGCAAAGTGTCAAAGTTTGATCCACTGGCTCCAGTTACCTTTCAGATCTAGCAGTTTGTTTAGGGTCTCTCTCCGCCCTGCATTCAATTGTCTGACACAGACCTGGAGTGCAGCTAGCTCATCTGAAACGGAGACAATACCCATTTTCAACAATAATCTTCTTGGAAATATTCATCCATAAAGTCTAGCGAAATAAAAAATCTAGGTTGTCATGTATGATGTAAAACAATTAAAAGCTACCTTCCAGCTTTGAAATGGAAGCTTTCAAATCAGTTTTTTCTTCCTCGGACAGCTTGGCATCCCTGAAACGTGCCAGGCTGCCATCAGAATCACAAGATTCATTAGCCAAAGATAAATCCTCTACTATCAGGCGCACTGATTCAGCCCATGTGAAGGTAAAGTCTGTTTTGGACCCCAAAAGAGATTGTATTGATTTCCCCAAGTTCTGAAGTGATTTTGACATATATTTTCCCTCGAAGGGTTCATCATCTGGCGGAAGAAACATCTTTGCAGTCATATTGGGTTTGACTGGAACCAATACACAAGGAGGCCTCCTAGGCCTCTCTCCTGGAGAAGATACCCAAAAGCCACTGTCAGTTATGAAAAACGTCATTGGGCTACTTTAGTCCAGACTTTCAATCACTATACTAGAACCACCAGCATTAAAGAATTTCATTTTTCAAGAAAGCAAATACCTGCAAAACATACCATGCCCTTCCAATGTAGAAGTAGACCACAGAAACAGAAAAGATACAATGTTTATCCTATTGGGGCACATGACAGAGTTTGGGTATCCTTGTGATGAACAAGGCCAGTAACCTTCCATCAATTATCACCATAAGGTAATTTAGAGATATAAGGGTGGGCATGGGGTTTGATTGAATACAAAGATTTCCAACGTTCTTGTTACATTATAGACACAATGTAAATTGGTTTTTATCACGACATCATTGAATGATCATTGAATGGTAAATACTGATTTGTATTCTGAGGGATCGCAGAAGTTTCAAGTGTTCTTCTTGGAACTATTGATATGAAGCAGAAACACAGGAATGCAACAATGGCATAGGGAGGAATGCCCCTGCAGATGTGGAACAGTAGCGAAGTAGAGGACCGACAAGATGCCCTAATAATCTACACGAAGTTCAGGAGGAACAACAACACATTTCAATAATTTACAGATATTTTAGAAGGAAAAGTATATTGTACCAAAGGCAGAGAGAACAGCCTGATAAGGAGACTAGAAAGAATGTTAAACAGAAACAAGATTGTAAACGCTACAAATAAACCAATTTGAGACTAGTAATGTTTTTTTACAGAAACCACCCAATTTTTGGCCGGAGCGGGATGGAAACTCCAAGGACGTGTCACTTCATGGATTCTCTGGTAGAAACAATATAGGAATATGCTGAGAATCAAACCTGGGCTAGTTGCGGTCGACTCCCACCAGCCTACTGGTAAGCCACAGTTCAACAAACAAAATAGCAGTCCTCAAGGAGAATATGGGATGGGCTCAGGTCCATAATATATGCTTGCAGGTGGGTGGTGCCACCATAGTTATTCAAAGTGCCAGAATGACCAGTCGGAATGGAAGCTGGTCAAAGCATCAGGTGAAGTCCCTTGACCAAAGGCCGTGAAACTCCTTCCCCGCCACTAATCCTAAACAAATTGGACCGAGAGAAGACAAAACTGAATCCCATTGTTATCGCGTTTTCCATGCATTTAATTGATATCACTGTAAATTTCAATATCTATCTTGACAGGAATTTAACTGTACAGCACAACACTGGTGATAAAAGATCTAACCTGCGGGGATGAACAAACCATATGTACACATAAGCTACACTTCCCACTAATTACCTGAGATGAACTCCATCTGTACCACACGTGATTCCATGCGTACAATGCACAGGGCCATTTAAAAAACCCTTGAAACCTCTGATTATGTGCCCAATTTTTACATCGTCAGCTCTTTGAAAAGTTTACTCTCTACCCAGCTCTGGAGATTGCGTGATATTAGAGGCATTACCCAAAGGAGGGACTCAGGAGGTATTGTAAAAATCAAAATGTGGGCTGGTAGCAGCAAAGCAGACTTTACCTACCATTGACAGGATTGACGTTGGACAAGCCAACGATGAATACGTCGTCCCTCTCTGCGTTGTTTACTTATGAAAGTGTGTATATATGTTTGTGGGTGCGTATATACAAATGCGGGTGTGGGTGTATATCTCTGTAGGGTACATTGTGGCTTGTGCTTGAGTATATCGCGGCTGGGTGTGTGTGTGTGTGGTTGTGAGCGATGGGAGGAGGATACCTTTCATGAACCCCACTGAAGAAATCCCACATGAGAAGTTGGCATCCTTCATAGTTGTGCCGGGCAGACAAGAGGTCCATCACCATCCCCGCTTCTGCTTCTGTTGCTGTCGCCATGCTCACCTCGTAATTCAATTATTGCAGCATAATATTTCTGCCTTTGTCCACAGTCAAAGACCTCAATCACTCTATTCTATGACTTCTCGTGGTCATTATCAGACACTCACAAGGGCTTTTCTATGACCTACAAAATTCATCCCATCTGCAATTTCAGAAAATTTTGCACTATCAAAAGCAAAATGGGATGATGTTATGATGGGCACTACATAAACCTGCAACATGAAAATTTATATCCTATGTCTCCGAAAAAAGGCATGGTGGTCTTGGGGGACCAACTACTGGTCTGCTACAACAACTAAACCAATGCAGCAAACTGCAAATCAAATCTTCTTGCAGGTTAAGAAACGTAAAGATCTAGCTGTGATAGAAAATGAGTCTGTTTAGACCGCAAACCTGACACAATTCTACGCTAATTTTAGTGAGATTTTACACTGGCACCTGTCAACAGATTCTCGGACTAAATAGGAGTTAAGTCTGTTTTCATATGTGAGATTCAATCGGATCGGGTTGCCGGACTGGAGGGTAGCTTTTTCCGGGACCCTCCATGGAGTCTTCCCTTGAAATTTACGCTATCTAGCTACTTGTGCAGGGTATGGGTGGCCGGACATTGGGACCCATTGGGAGTCAGGCTTTGCTCAGTTTTCTTGGGACCCATTTCGAGTCAGGCTTTGCTCAGTTTTCTTGGTTTCGTACGAAAGGTAATGAAGAGATTGATGTTGGGAAATAAGCCTCTGAGTTGAGCTGAATGTGAGCAATTAAGAGTGGAATGTTTTTATATGTGGGATTATTGGCCTGACATAAAGGATTAGTGCAACTGTGGAATGACTGAGAATAAAGAATGTAGTTCAAGTCACTGGTTAGGTTTTCGGTAGTTAAGATCTTGGTAAAAGGTTGTGAGTGAAGTGAAGATTTCTCTCAGTCCACTACGTTTTGAGGACGAATGGAAGGTTCTTCAGAATGTCTAACCAAGAAGGTGAACAGTAGACACTTTAGTGGTGTAATCGATGATATATTATAATGATAATTTTGTTATGTGAAATTTATTATAATTTAGTTGTGAATGTAGTTTGATTTATTATTGTTATTTGTGTGAATGTAAGTTGATTTATCATTTTTATTTCAGGAAAATTATACTATCTAGAATTATTTTAATTGTAGTTTGTGATTGGTAAAGGGCAAGCTTTCACTCTTACTATATATTTCTGGATTTTGGGTCATTAACTTATTGATCCTGGTCCGTAAGAGATAGACTTTCATTCTTACTATATATCTTTAGGTTTTGAGTCTCTTTAAAGGGCAGACTTTCACTCTTACTATATACTTCTGGATTTAGAGTCATTGATCCGGTTCGGTAAAAAACATAGTTTAACTCTTACAAAATACATTGTCCAACGTAAAAATAAGAGTACTATAAAATACTTGAACAAGAGAATCTCTCAGATATATAATTTATATAATGGAATGGAATTAGGATGGTTAACCGAGCATTTTAGTGGCCAACGATGTGAAAATTGAAATCTAAAGTAGGTGTAACAGATAGGCCATTTCTTTCAGGCTCTTATTAATACGTAATGCTCATGAGTTTGAAAAATAAATTAAGTTACAAGTGAAATATGTCTTTGTGCGGTAATGTTCGCCTGATTCCGTGGAAATAAATCAAATCAAAAGTGAAATGTAAGTCTCTGTGCTGATTTTGAAAACTTGAAATTGAAATATATTTCCATACTTATAAAGTACTCATGTTTTGAATATAATCACTTGATTTAATTAATGTAACACAATTAAATTTATCTAAATCTTAGAGAGTCAAGATGTAACAACCATCCTTCTACCTATAGTTCCATGCACGTTATATATAAAATCATATATATGATGTGATATAAATAGCGTAACTCCAGGACATTTCATGTTTCCATAAATGGAAATTGTAATAAAAATAATGTTCAAATGTTAATGTTAGGAAATTTGTAATATTTTTTTCCTATAAAAATAATTATTTTTTATTTTTCATTATTTAAATTAAAGTAAAAGTTTTGTTGGATTAATATTATTTAATGTATTATTTGAATTAAAGTAAAAGTTTGGTTGGATTAATATTAATTAATGTATTATGAACATATTTGTGAGCTTAGTCAAGATGATTTTATATCTAAGTTTAATTTCCAAGCGACTTATTTTTCATCACTTAAAGTTAAAGTTTTATTCAATATTGACTAAGAAATATGCTTATGAGCTTATTCAAGATGATTTTGTATGTAGGGTTAGTTTTCAAGTGCGTTAATCTTGGTGGCAAGATTGGAAACAAGGAAAAAAAAACTTTAATACATATGAGTTCGCTTCATTCCAAACATATCTTTAAGGGTCAACTCAATAAATTGTGGACATTAAATCTTAATAGAAAGCATCGTTATTCAGCGATGTAACCTATGGACAACTTCATTCCAAACATATCTTTAAGGTAAACTCAATAAATTGTGGACATGAAATCCTAATAGAAAGCACGGTTATTAAGTGATGTAATTTATAGATAATATGGGTTTTGCATTGGACAAATAGGGCCATTGTTGTGTTCATTTAGTTTTGTCCCTTAACAAGTCTTTATGGGTCTAGATCGAATGTTTGTGTTAATAATACCTCAATGTCTTTATATTTTGGGAAGTTACCTTCTTGGAGACTTTGGATTTTCAATTTGCTTAGATGCCTATAAGAGCTAAAGTTCTTTACTAGATTAGAAAAAGATGTAATAATGTTGTGTTTAATATAGTAACTTCATCAAGGCTTTTCATGCCACAATGTTGCACTAACTTGTGGCAACATGTTTATGCAAAACAACGACATATGCACAAATATTAAGGATAGATGGAATATCTCCAATAGCTTTTAGACTCCTAGGTTGGGACCCCTTCAATATCAGTAGGGAGCCACTTAGCCACTCTCAACCCCCATTAATAGGTTTGCAAAGAGGTGTGAAGTGAACCTAGTAGTTCACTTCATGAGAACATCATGAATACATAAAGTAATCTATATTAAAAATATTTTTATATTAGAAGAATATATATCTAAGTATTGATTCACTAAGTACAGTAAACATATCTAAATACACATGTTAGGTGATAAATCATATTTTGAGCAAAGGACATGCTTATCATTATTACACAATAAATAATACATAATAATGGTGTTACATGTCATTTAGTCACTATTAGGCAAATGACCCCAAATCTGGATCCCTCACTATCTGAAGAACCCTTCTCAGTAATCCCCTACAAAGTCGAAAGTAAAACCATTTTGAACATCCCAAAAATCCCAAAAATCTTAGATTACATTGCTTAAAAACCCTAAGTTTAAATAGTGTCGCACCTTTCCTAGACACAAACTGCGACACTATAGGTTAAGTCATTGACACCTACACAAAGTGACGTATTGTTCTCCATTACAAAGTGTGACACCCTTTCAACATGGGTACAAATGAAAAAGTAAAGTCTAGAACCTTGTTGAGGAAACTTCCCTCAACCAATTAGACCTCGAGCTCCTAACTCTTTGGACCTCATCCCAGGAATGATGGATCTCATCCCCCTTATCATGGAACCAATCCCCTCTAATTGTGAAGCTCATCCCTTAGAAGATGGATCTCCAACCTCCTCTCCTCCCCTATAAATACAATGCAAATTAAAGGAGTAGGGGTCATCTTTTGAGGTACCCATATGATGTCAATTGAAGAGTGAAGGCTTATCATTGCAAGAGGAAGGATTGGAGACTTTATGGAAGAGAACTTATGACATCAAGGCCAAACGGGTTGTAATCTTGTCTTCCCATTGTTAATACAAAGTGCACTATTTTTCTCATAATGTGTTCAATGCTTACATATGTATATCACCACTCCTTGATGATTCAGTTAGAAATAGCTTGAATACATTTATATATTGTATGCTTTGATCTTGTGTTGTTTCTATCTTTGCAGATTCCATTTCAGGGATTGAAAGTGGAGTGGGATCTCAAGTAAACAAAGGATTGAAGACTTATTTCGGTCATCAGGTATGTTTACCTCTGAATGATTCGAGTATTTATAGAGAAGAATTAGTGTATTTTGTCTTGATTGTTACTAGGGTTGGTTTCTAAGCCCAGGGAGATCTTTCTTTGTCCGCAAAATGAGATTTTTTTGGATAACAAATGGTTTAATGACTATTATTTCATGATTATTATCTATTAGAGGATAATAACTATATTATAATCCTAGTTGTAATATACCCTAGGTATATTACAAGTCCCCCCCCCCGTGAAAAAAAAAAAAGAAAGAAAAAAGAAAAAGATGATTTAATCTCAAACCATGGGAAAAGAAAACAACTTCCAAAACAATGAATAACCTTCATGTAACTTTCACTTGTAATAAGGTTAAGGACATGAGGTGAGGAGATCTTCGAAGCCTAACATTGTCAAATTATAAAAGAATCAATCCATCCAAGGTGGATCCTTTTTTATATTCTTTGATGATAAGATTATAAATTTTCTCTTAATTTTGTTGTTGAATTCAAGGTGTGTAGGTCTTTGGATGCTTCAATATGTAAGAACTCTAGTTAGGTACCTTGGGATATTGGTATGTTGATTCTTGCATGTTATGAATTTTGTGATTTGGGCGTCGATACAATACCCTATTATGTTGACCCCTCTAAATTTATGTTTTAATATTGCCATGATTTATTAGAGTTGTCATGATGATATATAATATTTTTGTATTTACTCATCATTATAAAGACATATGACTTCATAAATGCCAATCAATGGCATGTCAACCTTCAATAAATCTATGGATGTTATGTTACCACTTAATTGTTTCTTGAACTTAACTTATGGAAGCTCTTTCATTGGTAAGACTTCATCATAAATGACACTCTGATTTTTAGTTTTGATCCCTTTTAATGAGGTTATTTTATCTTCAATTTCAACTTCTGGAAGCTCTTTCACTAGTACAACTTCATTAATAACAACATTAGGTTTTCACACATTGATTGGATTAGTTTTAGTACCCTTATTCATGGTTTTGGATTTTTGTTGTGCCTTCCTCTCATTCTTCAACTTCTTTATTTTTGGAAGTAGAGTTTTATTATGATTTCTCAAATGAGAAATTTCATCATCTTTTGACAATAGTTTCTTATTGATATTTTATGTTTCTCTCCATGAGTGCTTTTAATATTGTTATTTTGTTGTTGGAACTCTTTTATTAGTTGTTGAAATTTACAAATTTATGTATATTGTTTTTCTAATTCCCATTGAGTGTGCAAAAGTTCATCATTGTGATAATGGTTTTGTTCAAATCTCTAATTTTCCATTCTAAATCATCATAAACTTGTTGTTGTGGTTTGTTATCATATTGGAATGTATCATTTTTTATATGGTCTACATATTCTAATATTATTAAATTCCTATAATTTTATCCTCTTTACTTCATTAGTGATGTCAAGAATTTCATTTTTTACAATTAGAATAAAAGTACCCAGAGTTTTCGTCCATAGGGCATAGAGCAGACAATGATAGGGTGTTTTGTTAAGGAATTTCATGGTGTAAATGTCATTGGTTCAAAACTCTATGAGAAAAAACCCATCCATGCTAAGGGTTGGTGTGGCTTAGGTCGAGTGTGATTCTTGGGTGATTTTGACGGCTTAGATGCCCCTGGGTCACAACTACTCAAGCCACATGTTAATCATGTCAGTCATGTCATGACTCACATAAACTAGCAAATAATAAAAAATACCTAGAGTTTTCATCTAGGTTGAACTCATAATTATGTCATTGTCGTCCCTCTACAAGGATTTAATAGTGAATTATGATACAAAAAGTATAATCTCCAATATTTAGTTGTAAATCAATTATGTCATATTGTTTACTATCCTAAAAGTCCATATTTTCTATTATATTTGATTTAGGAATAAATAACTAGTTATTGAATTTGGTACTAACATAATTATTACATCAAGTGGGAGTAATAGAAATAGTAACATCCTTCCCTACAAGTTTCCTATTGATTTAGATTTTATTTTATTTTCACCAAAAATTTCATAATATTTTGCTTGGTCTTTAAAAAAAACCAAGAATTGTAAGATTTCTATTAGAGAAAGATTATGCACTACGCACAAAGCATTACATCCAAAAATTGAAGGGTAGATTCTCCTAAATGATTCATTAAGATCCTAATCTATTTTCCTTTTTAGACCATGAGTCCGCTGCATACATTCAAAAAAATCTATATGTATACTTCTTGCACACTTCTTGCAAAATACAAAAAAATTACATCAATTGGTTGGAATAATCAAAACTTGCAGGAACTAAAACCTAATAACTAGTCATCATGTTGTAACGGCTACAACCACCCTCCAAAATTTGCCTTAGCTTCATTTTGGAGCCTCCCTTCCAACTTTTCACGGTAGCTTGCCTTGCTTCATCAAGTTCACAAGCTTCAGTGTTTTGCTTGCACAAAGGCAATCTGTCGATCACAGCTCGATGCATTCTCCTCACAGGCTGATCACCCGAACTTGGTCCAGTTGCAAGCTGAGTAGCTCCCCCAAGAAATTGCGCAATTCTAGAAGGCAACCAGCCTTCCCTCCATAAATTATGCAATCCTGACTGGCAACCTGCTGGGCTCCAGAATTGCGGAATTCTAGCAGTCAACACTCACTGTGAAAATTGTGCAATTTTCCCCAGTAGGGCTGCTTAGCCCAAAATTGGTGCAAATATGGGCAGTAGTCAACTGCTCTACCCATAAATGAGCATTTTCTCCCAGCAGTCGAGCAATCTCTTGCATGTGTAGTTGAGTTGACTGGTTCCCTCTGGGACTGAGCAAAACTGACTTGCATGCATGGGTTGCTTCCCCCAAGGCATCCCTTGTTTCAGGGATCTATTTTTGGAAGTCGGAGGTTACATGCAAGGATCACTTCAGAAGCCTCCCACTGAGTGTCGCTTTCCCTGGATTTGTGGCATGTGCATCACAACCTCGATATTATCAAAGCTCATCAACCGAATGTTGCAGAGCTCATTCCTCACATCAGCCTTACAACTATGACATCCCACATCACATCTAGGAGTAGTCAGCACATTCGTCTCAACTGTTTTGGGGTAAGCCCGCTTTCCATGCCTTGTGTTGTATTTCTATTGTTGCTTGTGTTTTCACTTGTGTGAGTATTATTTTCTTGATTTCTTTGAATGCTTGATGTCGTTTACATGTATACTGGCTTGTCCTAGCACTGTTTCAGTTTTCGTTGCTATCTCACTACTGTTGCATGCATGAAACTATTTTTCACAAATAGTCGTTGATTCGGCGAATCGTCTCACCCACATGCATGTTGATCTGTATACTGAATATTTCATTAATGTTTGCATGCAATGTCAATCACTTCTACTTTCACTAAATTTCGCCATGCATCCAATGTCATATTTTCTTTCAGTTGCCCGTTGGTGAGTCGGACCAACCTTGGTCTAGACTCTGCCTTCACTGAGAGAGCATTGCACAATATGGGGAAGGAAGGCTTTGTCTTCCTCTCCATAAATGCGCATTTCTGCCTAGGCATTTTCCTCTAGGACTTTTTTGCACATTTCTGAGGGGCAGTGATTGTTGACCCAGAAAATTGCGCAATGCAGTCACTGAGCCTACAGCCATTGCCAGCTGAGATTGTGCGTTGCACAATTCCAGCAGTCAACAACCATATTGGACTTTGCATTGCGCATTTATAGCAGTCGTCCAGTCTCCCAGTAGCCCAGAATATGCCTTTCGTAGTCTTGGAAGTCAGTCTCCCGACCTCCCAGCCGAAATTGTGCAACCTTCATGATCAGTGACACAGGTATGTTGAAAGTTAGTTCTCAAGTTCATTTTGGTTTTCAACTAACAAATTGCTTTCCATGAGTGTTGTCATATCTCTAGGTATTGTAGGTGTTCATCTACCTCTCAGCAGTGCGGGTACAATGGTTTCCAAGAGGGCAGAGTCAAAGACACCGTTCTAAGCACACCCGGAGATGCAGTCGATCAAATGTCTATGAGCTTGCCTACTCACGAAGATATCAAGTTGTTCGTAGACAAGAACATCAAGATATCACAATGAGCAACATCATGAACAACAACTAAAAGCAGCATACCGAACGCAATGAATGCAACAAATGTAATGAATGCAATGAATGTAGCGAATGCAACGAACATAACGAATGCAGCAAATACAACGAATGTAGCGAATGCAGTGAATGCAAGAGGAAGGTTGTTGACAACACAGAGGTGGAATAAAGTTGCAAGATCAAGCAGATACACTGATGATGAAAGAAATTTTGGAGACTCGGGCTATGAGGTGACGACGTGACATGAAGATCGCGCGAAGACAGAGAATGGAACAAAGAAGGAGTTGCATGTGTTGAAGCAACAACTCAAGGAAGAACATGAAGCTGCAAAGATAGACGAATGAGTTGCTGCAGGAATAGGAATAGCAGTGGGTGAAACATGCACTCAAGGATGAAATTGTGCCCGTACAAGTTACATATCCATCCCAACAGCTAGCACAGAGCAGACATGGCGAGCAGTTTTATTAATCACATGCAAGGGATTCAGCATCATGCATGTCATTGTGCACATGCAAGCAATCCAACCCATTCAGCACACTCACCAAGGCGAAGACAAGAATCAAGTCCAACTGGAGCTAAACATGTACTTCGGCAAGTTGATGTGCATGACCACCAACACACACTTGAAGATCAGCACGGACACTATGCATCAGTGTGTTGTCAGTTCAACCGCACCCAAGAAGACCATGCACATGTTAGCAGACGAGGTGGATGAAGGAGCCGAACCAATGCATCGGTTGCAGCGGAGGAAAGAGTTCGCTTCATAAAGATGTCACCATTAGGTGCATGCACACTATCACGGACAACCAAGCTTGGCATCAGCTCATCACCTTCACCATCACAAGCATGCCAAAGAGTTGGTCTCATCACAACGGACCAAGTGTTAGTGATGTCTTGCATGGCTTGCTTAAGCCATGTTGTCTCACATGAGTACATGTGCATTGTAATGTAACATCATGTCAAGTGTAAGTCAAGTGTTAATAGTTGGATGTAACAATCATAGAGTAGATGAAGAGTCATGAGGGTAGATGAACTGTCACAAAGGGGAATGTCAAGGGTCACCCCACCCTTTGCTATAAATAGTCCCTCATAACTCATTGCTTGGGCTTTTGGTAAGCTAAGCTTCTGATAAGACTATCTTGGAAAGAGCTTGGAGAGTATTGAAACATGCCTTGGCTTCTCTATTGCACAGAGCTATTACACCTCTTTGGAGGAGGAGGCAGATGTGGTTGTAACGTTCCACTGTTGGGGCTAGCGGGTTTACATGGACGTATTGTATGATTGGAACTTACACTTCTTTATATAATAAGAGCCAACATGTTTTCATGCATATGGTGTTATTGTAGTTGGATTGTTCTGATTGTTGTAGCAATATATGTTGTTTAACTTACGTAGTTGTGTATGAACTATTTTGTATGCAATTATATGAATCTTGTTGCAAATGTGTTGTTGGCTTAACCATCACTTTGGATTGTTGATTGACCTGCTTTCCAGCTTGTGATGCATCTTCGCTCGTGTGTTCCCTTCCCAGTTGAGTACTATTACAGGTTGCCAAGGGGTGCACTCATCTCAACCCCCATGTGTTAGAACCTCTCATACACCTTCCTTGACTCACTGCGGTGGTCACACCCTTGCTACTGACAAAGTTATCTTACTTGCCTCTGTGCGACATCGTAGTCAAGGCATTGCTTTACGACCCACTGCTAGGACTCCTACACCAAACGGTCTGAGGTCTAATTGGGACTTCTTACCAGGGAGATCCCCTTACATGTTGGTGAGTCTAGCACCGTCAACACATCAATAACTATTATGTTGTGAACAAGGGCTGCTTGATTTAGATCAAATATTCTTGAGGCCACTGATTCAGATAATTTTGTGGATGAAACTTGAATTTGGGCATCTTGGTCACTTCCTCATTGTGCAACTTGGACCAATTCTAGCTATGAATTCACCTTACTGACATCCTCATGAGGCTCCCACATCTGATTTCTTTGGTCAAACATTAATTCTAACAAGGAAACAATATTTGATGACAACCTGCCTAATTTGAAACCAAGTGAAGCTACCTCCATATGTTATGTTATTTCTCAGTGGTCCTACTTAGACCCTAGGGCCTTTTCCATGACCACATTTGCACATCATTTCTCTAACTATAAGTATGTTAGGTCCCTATAATACTAGTGATTCCCCCATTACTATTGTAGTTGTATCCCTTATTTTTATTGTTGTGCCCCTATTGTCCCCATATTTTTATTATTGTGCCCCATAGAATCCCACTATTGTTATTTTTGTGCTTTTATATTATTATTGTTAGGTTGGCTCGGTTATATTGTGACCCCTTAGACTCCTATATATAGAAAGGACGTTTTGTCATTTGAATCATCCAAGAATTATTCATTTCGCAATGTAAAGGAGGTTTCCCCCTCGAAGATGCTGAATTCTAAGGCATTGATCTATCCTTTCTATCTTTTCGTGAGCTGGTTTCATAACATTTGGTATCAGAGCTTTGGATTCTAGGGTTTCACTGCTCCAACAGGTCATCGTGGAATTTTCGCTATAACTTGTTTTTTGTGACGTTCCAGAAGCTATAAAAAGAACCCATTTGAGACGAAATCTCGCTGAACCTTGGGTCCAAATTTCAGATCTTGTCTCGCTATATTTTTGAAGATATGATCTGAGGAAGTTAGGGTTTTTGCAAGCTCCAGAATTTCATCTAAAACAAGACATCGTGGAATTTCGCTATAACTATTTCGCTACAAAGTTTCAAAAGCTAAAAAGAAAAAACCATTTGAGAAGAACTCGGTCTGAACCTTAGCTCAGAATTTCAAACCTTGTCTTGCTATATTTTCTGATATATAATCTGAGGAAGTTAGGGTTTTTGCAGACCCCCGAATTACATTCCAAATAGGTCACCTTGGGAAAATCGTCATAACTTTCTCTTTGAGAATAAGATTGAATTTTCGTCAGAAGTTATAGAAAGAGGACGGATTGTAGTTGTTTGGGTATCATTTTCATAATCTAAGGTTGAAACAGTGACCCACAGCACGTCGTACAAGTTCACTTTACTAAACCAGTCTATACTCAGTTCATCGTGGGAGATTTGGCATAACCCTTCATTGGAGAATCCAATCTTAATTAGACTTGCGGGGTTAGAAAGATTACTCAGAGAGTTACTGCATGAAGAAATTTCATACCTTGGAGATCCAAAAATAAAGAGATACGTTAGATTCAATATCGAGCTCCTAAAAGTGAAAAAAGTCTGTAGTTTTTTTTTTAATTCTTGCATAAGCTTGTTTGAAAATTTAGTTTGAAGGAATTCAAAGGGCACAATGAAGCATTATTATTGCTAATTGATGCCCTGAAGAAAGAAAATGGAAACACCTAGTAAGCAACCTGAAAGCTCTAGCATGACTCATGAAGAGGAGGAAGAAATGCAACATGAAATATCAAAATTACGAAACCAAGTGCAACAAATTTCACTCGCACAAAAAGTAATAGAAGCTAAGATGGATGGTTTAAAGAAAGACATAGAAGCTAAGATATATGGCGTGGAAGCTAAAATGGATGGTTTAAAAAAAGGCATAGAAGCTAAGATGAATGATGTGGAAGCTAAGATGAATGACATGGAAGTTAAGATGGACGACATGGAAGCTAAGATGGATGACGTGGAAGTTAAAATGGATGATTTAAGAAAGGCATGGAAGATTTGAAGACATATTTGACAAAGTTTCTACAAGAAATGCTCACCAATGGCGAAAGGGTAGTAAAGGAAACTCATGATGAGAACAAAATAAATGTTAATCATGATTTCCTAGACTCTAACATTGGATCAAAAAACCACCATGTTCCAAAGATCGATATGAGGAAGTTTGATGGTAAGGATCTCGAAACATGGATACTATAGATGGAGCAATTTTTCGATCTCCATAATGTGTAAAACACACAAAAGGTAAGCGTTGCAACTTTATATTTGGAACCAAATTAGTTTGTATGGTATCGATGACTTTGCTCTTGTAAACAAATTGTCACTTGGGCTAATTTTATGGATGAAATGATAGCACATTATGAGGATACAAAAAGCAACACTTTTTTTAGCCAATTGATAAATCTCAAACAAAAGAGTTCAATGATGGAGCACATTGAGGATTTCCAAAAATTGAATATAATGGTAAAATATATTCCAGATGATCATAGGATTAATGTGTTCATAGGGACTTTAAAAGATAAAATCCAACATGAGGTTTGCCTTTGGGAACTAGATTCATTGGAGAAGGCATTCAGGTTGGTAAGAAAAATGAAAAGCAAAATTATGGCAACAAGGAATCCTACCACTCACAATCATAAAGATAGAAGTGTTGTTGCCCCTATCCATCCACAACCTACAAGGTTGACACCACAACAATTGGAAGAAAAAAGAGCAAAAGGGCTTTGTTACAGTTGTGATAGCAAATACACTAAAGGTCATAAGTGTGCTGAGAAGAAATTATTCAACATAGATTGTGAAGAGGAAGAAGAAAAGGAGCAAGAAAGGTCAAAAGAAGAGGATATACTCCAGGAACAAAGCCTAGATGAAGAACAAATAAATCCGACCATATCTTGTATGCATTGGCGAGAATTACCACTCCTCAAACCATCAAGATAGAAGGACAAATCAAGAAGAAAAAGGTAATAGTTTTGATTGATTGAGGAAGCACCCACAATTTTATTCATTGTAAGGTAGCAAAAGAATTGAATTGCTTCCTATATCCAGCACCAGAGTGTCAAGTGATGATTGCAAATGGAGGAACAATAAATTGCTCTGGAAAGTGCCATAATATCAAGCTATCCATGGGAGAATATGTATTGACTAGCCCAATGCTTTCCATTCCAATGGGAGGTGCTGATGTTGTACTAGGAGTCCAATGGCTACAATCTTTGGGTACAATAGCTTTTAATTTTCAAGAACTTTTCATGAAATTTTCTATGGAAGGAAAGGAAGTTGTATTAAGGGGTATTGCAGCGAAACCGGGAAAGATAATCAACTCTAATGGTATGACAGAGCTTCTAAAAAAGGAACGAAAAGGTGTAATTGCACAATTATGTTCGCTAGATGTTTCCACATTGGAATCATCTATTTCTCCAGATCTCCAAATAGTCTTGGACAATCATTCCAAGGTATTGAGACTCCCAAAGGTCTCCAACCTATTCGTGATCATGATCATGCTATTAATTTTATTCCAAGAAGTGTTCCTCCAAACATCAAGCCTTACAGATATCCCTATGTCCAAAAGAGTGAAATTGAACGTATGGTTGCATAAATGCTAGAGGCTAGTATAATTCGACCTAGTCAAAGTTTTTTCTCTGCTCCAGTAGTATTGGTTCACAAGAAGGATGGATCATGGCACATGTGTCCAGATTATAGGGAGCTCAATAAGCTCAGTATTAAAGATAAATTTCTCATTCCCGTCATTGATGAATTAATGGATCAATTTACTTCACCAAGTTGGATTTTCGTTCTGGATATCATCAAATCAGAATGAAGACTGAAGACATTCCAAAAACAACATTTAAAACTCATGAGGGTCATTATGAATTTTTGGTCATGCCTTTTGGCCTTACCAATGTAACTTCTACATTTCAAGGTTTGATAAATTCCATTTTCAAACCCTTCCGTAGAAAATTTGTGTTATTATTTTTTGATTATATACTAATCTACAAAAAGTCTTGGAAGGATCATGTTGAACATGTTGATAGGGTGCTCAAACTATTGAAGGAGAAATAATTATATGCAAAAAGCTTCAAATGTTTCTTTGGAGTACAAGAGGTGGAATATCTGGGTCATATTGTATCTCATGAAG
>APFE030288367.1:303904-332646 GCA_000404065.3 Pinus taeda | reverse complement strand
AATGTTGGCAATACTCCATGAACTTAAGAAATGGTGACCCTATCTAATGGGAAGACACTTCAAGGTAAAAACGGATCATGATAGCCTTAAATAATTTTTAGAACAAAGATTATCCTCTGAAGAGCAACAAAAGTGGGTCCAAAGATGTTGGGTTATGACTTTGAAATCATCTACAAAAAAGGGAAGCAAAATGTGGTGGCAGATGCACTCTCAAGAAAGGATGAGGATGTGGAAGCATTGTTGTGTGCCATTTCTATTATCCAACCAGATTGGATAACGAAGCAAGGGAGGAATGGAAGAATGATGAAGAAGTTTGGGCACTTATTCGAAAATTACAACAAGATTCCAGTACATCTGATACATTTAGCTGGAAAAATGATTCATTATGGTACAAAGATCGCTTATACCTCTGTAAGAATTCCCAGCTAAAACAAAAGATTCTTATGGAATTGCACACTTCTCCCTTAGCAGGGCACTCGGGATTTTTAAAAACTTACCACAGGGTTAAGAAGGAATTTTTTTGGGAGGGCCTTAAATCAGATATTCAAAAGTTTGTGGCAGAATGTTTGGTTTGCCAGCAAAATGAAGTTGAAACAATTAAGACACTGAGTCTATTACAACCTTTATCCATTCCAAACCAACGTTTGGAGGATGTTTCAATGGATTTTATCATAGGTTTACCCAAGTCTGAGGGAAAGAGTGTCATCATGGTGGTAGTCGACAGACTTACCAAGTATGCACACTTTTGTGCATTATCACATCCATTGAAAGCCAGTACAGTTTCTACTGCATTTATGGAAACAATTCAAAAGCTACATGGAAACCCAAAGATTATTGTAAGTGACAGAGCCATTTTCACTAGAGATTTTTGGACAGAATTATTTTCTTGTCTTGGTACTCAGTTAGCTCATAGCTCATCTTATCATCCTCAATCTGATGGGCAAACTGAGATAGTAAACAAATGTTTGGAAGGATATCTTCGTTGCTTTGTATCTGATAAACAGACACAATGGGTCAAATGGTTGCATGTGGCTGAATGGTGGTATAACACTTCCTTCCATACTGCAACAAAAATGACACCATTTATGGCACTTTATGGATATCATCCACCATCCATCACATCATATTTAAGAGAAAATTCTAAGTTTCAAGTAGTGGGAGATCACATCGAGCATCAGCAACAAGTTCTCCAAACTCTTAAAGGATAACCTCACCTTGGCGCATAATAGAATGAAACAACAGGCATATCAACATCGCAGCGAAAGAAGTTTTGATGTAGGTGATTGGGTATTCCTACGGCTACAACCATATAAACAAATGTCCCTCAAGCAAGCTAAGAAGGATAATAAATTATCACCAAAGTATTATGGTCCGTACAAGGGGTTGCAAAAGATAGGTACTATGGCATACAAATTGGAGCTTCCAAGTAGCTTCAAGGGGTCTATCAGATTAGAGTTGATAGACTCTAGAAATGAGAAGAAGAATGAGCATAGACACAATGATGACACAAAAGGTAGAGGTGACATGATAATAGTTGCTTCCATGAGGTCATCAAGAGAGAAGACATCCTCTAAAGGAGTGGAAACTATATTCCAGATTCAAAAAATGAAGGCCCTGTACCAAAACAGAATCACACGGTCTTTCACAACCATCAACTTGCATGGAAGCCACTACTCTTATATATGAACTAAGAGCATGAATAATGACATGGAACATACACAAATCTATTGCACAGGAGAAGTTCAAGAATTCTCCTATAATTTCATACTTAAACCTTGCAGGTTGTCCTTTTCTTATCATTTAGTTTGGCTCACTTGCAAAACATCTCAAGGGAGATTAATATCAAGATCCCCACATGGCCTTGGACATGTGGGTTAATTATAGCACTGAAACTACATGATGAACCAACCATATTAAATCTAATTAATGACAATTTCATAGGTTAGATTAAGGGATAGGGGCTTGCCTTATCAAACCATTAACCAACAAAGTTCTAAGAGTGAGTGATGCAACATGGTTGTAAGAAAACCAATGGGAGTGTTTAGATTTTCGATGATATGTTTTGCTTGGACATTTGGAATCATGGATAAGAGGGATATGGTTCTTTTAAAAAGAGATTTGATGATGCAACAAACTAACCATAGGGCCTTACACACACATAATATAAAACTGAAATCCACACAATACATATGCACATAAAATATTAAGAAATAATTAAAATATTTACAGGATAACTATTGGCCTCATGTTTGGCCACTCACTCTTCACTCTTACTCACTTACACACTTACACACTTACATTCCTCATGGGCTCACCTAGATTTATACAAGTGGATCTGAACCTAAAGAAGGTTCTAGATCCTAAACAAACTCCCACAATATCTCTCATGATCCATAAAATATCTCACCTAATCCCTTATCTCTAGATAAGATATAAATAACCCAAAAATCTCTCAATTCTTCCAAAATACTCTCGAACCTTCTCCTATTTACAATAATTCTCATCCTCTCCTAAAATTATAGGAAAATACGATAAATAATTAAATCTTATCTTATGAAACTAACTCTCTTAGAAAACATTTAACCCTAGGTTAGATGCACTTGCATCAGACTCCCCAAGTAAAATAAAATCATGGTCTCCCAACCATATGTCTTTATAAGTTGATAAAATTCCTCAAGGATCCAAAACTTTAGTTTGTTGTTGATCATCCATTCTTTGTTGTTCTTCTTCAATGGTTGTGTTTTTTAATTCGTCGGGTTTCCAAATTTTTTGTTGCAAATCTCCTCCTTCTTTGTCGATGTATACTTGAGAAGTCAAATGCATCATGTTTTTGTCCTTATGGCTCATCTTGCAACATCTCAATTTATGCGCTTTTTCCACCAGTTTCCTTAATTCCTCAATTTCAATATCCAATCTAGTTTCCAACTAAAATTTATTGTTAATAGTTTGAAACATCAATTCACCATCTTTAAAATTAAATTGCAAATTACATTTTATCTCAGGTTCCACATTTTTACTGCTTGAATATTTCTCTTCTTTATTTGCAACTTGATTAGATTCAGGTTCCATCAACATCTTTTCTAGCAATTGTAGTTCTTCTTCACATTTCATCAGCATTTTACGATCTCTTTCATAAACCATTTCAATAAACTGGTCTTCATCCTTGCATGGAACAAAATTAGTGTCATGTCCATCATCTACAAGTCAGCCTGCATCTTCCCACTAATTGTCAAATTTAAAAACATAATTATTATCTTCCATCAACGATTTAGTCATCATATGCGGATCTTCTAAATAGTTTGTGGTTCCATCTATGGGAATCAAACCCACGTTCATATCAACATATTCCATTTTAGCATCATCATCTTCCTCACCAAGCATCGGTCCTTGTTTTGGTTCACAAATGAATACATTCATCTCAATTATCTGGAGTTTTTATGCTTCCCTTAACAAAACTTTAAGCTTGTGCTTTTGTCTTCTTGCAATTAACTACTTGATTGGCCATATAGTTGTCCTCTTCATTATCCATCCATGTTTCTCATTTTGTAGCAACTCCATCAATACATCAAGTCGTGCCTTCAACTCAATGATCTCTTTCTTGAACTCTTCATCATGTACGCCTACTTATATGGCATTCTTGTGGCTTTTCTCTGAATTTTGCAAATGACTATCCATAGTCATCTTCATATCCTTCTTCCCTTGCATAAGCTCCTTTGTACTATGCTTCCTTTGCTACAAACTGCTGCAATATACCTTGTCTTTACAATAAATTGACCAGACTTTTGGGTGTCAGTCTCTACTGATCATACACCCATTACATTCAATGAATCAAACTTAAATGCACTTTTGACTTGACTTATGGACTTTGGGTGTCGGGTACAACTAAAAATGCACTCCTTTACATATTAATACATGACTATAAGCTTTTATTTGACTCCAGAGCTTATTCATTACAATAATTGCAATGATTAATGGTGTACTCTGACTCTAACTTTGATTCATAACATGACTCAATGACACTAGGTTAACAACCCAAAATGCTTTCTTTAACCATGCGATATGATGAATAAAATCTTCCAATTTGTTCAAGTGACCCAACATCATGTAATCATCAATTTCCTTCCACACTTGTCCATATTTCCCTCAATGAATAGGTCGAATATTTAAAAATACCCTCAAAGAATTTTAGGCATAAAATATTTCACATATAATGCCCATAGTTTTATAAGTGGTGCCTGGAAAGACTTATGAACTTAAAGCTAAGCATATTTTTTTTTTTCATACTTGACGCATAATGCATCATTCTTTAGTATAAGGCACCTTCATTTGAAGCCAAGTGTACAACATTTTTGGAATTCGACTTAGCTCCAAAAGTCTCTATGGTTTATACCTCAACTTTGACTCACCACAAAAAAAAATTTCGACAACGATTTTAAATTGTTGCTCCTTTACACATAATTACGTTACACGGCCATGCTTTTACTACACTATTCACAACATACCTTGAGCGTGCAAGTTCTCGATAACATGAATTCATATGAATGCAACATGAACAACTCCATCAATCTATCCTAAAATTTCTAAACTTTGAACTGCAGGCTAAAGTAGACCTCGACCTCCTTTTTTTATTATTTGTGTCTACAATCATAAGTTGGATTTCGATGAATCCTATAGTTTCTTAAGGCTACAACTCAATCATGAAATTTATTGTTCAAATTAGTTCTGAAAGAATATAATTATGCAAATTTCTTGTTCAACTTCTTTGATTTGTAGGAAATATTAATTGTGCGAATATGATCTAAAGAAAAATCAAGAACGGAAGCCTTCCCACATGATTATTTACTAACTACATGTCATGAATTGACCTTGATAGAAATGTTCTACTAAATAATGAAATTCATGAGCAACAATTTATGACCCTTAAAAAAATTAATCTCAAATGAGCAACGACTTGCTTGATGTAGCGCGTTTGGGAGGTGCATGCACAACGCATGTCATGTATAATGCTCCACAACGCAGGTCTACCTTAACACCAGAAATGAACAACAGTATACCAAAAACAACACACTCGTTTCATGTCCAAGCATGTTGAACACTCACCACCACTTTGCCTCTCTCCAACCAAATGCAAATTTCCATTCAAAGCCAACTCTACCAAACACACACAAAATAGTAATAATGCAATCAATTACCACTTGTTATATATCTCATCTTCTCTTGATAGGACACCTTGAATGATGACCCCCCATGCAATGACCTCCAGTGAACAATTTTGCATTGAAATGGACCATTGTTGAAGATCCAATCAACAAATATGACCAATTTCAACCATCTAGTACAATGGCAGACTGTCCCAATTTAATTCAAAATTCAACAGTTTTTATTTATCAATTCAAATGAGTCCTATACTAAAATTCCTATATAGCTACAAATATGAACCTCTATTCTACTGATGAACTTGACCTAGAGGTAACTAGACATAGGAATGCAATCTGACATGTTCAAGAAGACAACAAATGTCTGCAATTAAATGATCAAACTGACTTCAGCTTCTTCTAGGCATTATCCAACCCACTTCAATGCCTATGCAATTATTTTGGGAGTGTTACACGAATTCACTCTGAGTCTCCAGATCGGTGTAATAATCCTCACGCAGTCACTGTTTCCCACAGTGGATGGAAGCTCATCACATAATTGTCTCCTTCTCACATCAAGAGAGCATTCACCATGAGGCAGAGAGCGAAAATATGTCACTCTAAATTTGATGCTTTCGTTAAATCGACAAACAAATTCGATCCACAACAGGCAACTCACCACGCTTTCATTGTGCAGCTCACGAGAGGTTGCTCCAAACTCATTTAGTAGAACATTGCCCATGATTCTCATGCTGGCACGAATCTGCGCTCGACAAACAGTTCTTGTTGAGTTTAACCAACAGACAATGGTAGGAACAATATTCACAATTCGATGAATCCTGAGCTCCTTTCAATGGTTTCAGGTTGCATCTCCACGTTCCATGCACTTAATCTACGATGAACAAGCTTCACACAACAAGGTAGTCAATCACGTCCTCGGCTTACCGCAACAACGCTTTCTACAACACTCTCCACAACATCAACAAATCCACAAAACTTTCACACATAATTTCTTTCACAGTCGGTTCCCCCTTCAGGTATTTCTTCCATTATTATCATAGTCTAATACCGCTCATATATCTCCAACGTAGATAATAATTGAATTCTTCCAATTTCAATACCTCGTCCATCTAACAGATATAGATATTCTCATGCTTACAATTTTGTAGATCGTAGAACATCAAGTCCCTCTTACCAACACTTCTTTCACCAAAGAGTTAGGCTCTGATACCAAAATGATGGAGCAAACTAACCATTGTTGGCATTATGATACAGATGTTGTCCTTGATGGCAACTCACATAGATGACAGTTCACAGTGCAACAAGTTAACAACAAAGGATTACAGATCAGACTCCAAAGATTGAAGAAAGAGAGGTATACATTGGTTCACTTTGTCCAAGTAGCGTATACACGCGGGAGTGCAATACAAAAAGAGCGTATATGTATACATGCACTCTCACAAGAGGAAAAGTGCGTACAGGTTGGAAAATCAAGGAAATTCAAGAGCAAAGAATACCAGGGGTCAATACCATGGTATTAGCCCACAATATTGAGCAGAGTAATGACTATTTGATCCCGTCTAAGAATACCATAGGTCCTAACTGGTTTTTTTCCAAGGTATTGAGAAAGCCTTAAAACTATATAAGGAGGAGAAGATCATTAGGCCAGGGTGTGGAAGTGAATGGGTTAAGGAATACTTCTATCTGAAGTAAATGTTATGTTGCAGGGGCTTTGATTATGAGATGATCTGAAATGTTTTATGCGCCTTGGATGCAATGTTAGATCAGGATCATAAGAATTGAAATTACTTATCATTGCATGATCTGATGTTGATTAGGCTAGATCTAAATAATAATGCATGTTTTATTCTGTAAATGTTATGATCTGGGTATGACATAAGTCCAGAATAGTTGTGAACATTTAATTTAGTATTTTCAGATCTATACGATGGTTCACTTTGGTAAAAGCATGTATACACGCTGGTTTGTCACATCCAAGTAGCGTATACATTATGAAATATGATACTTGAAGTTGCAGTTGGTTCTGGTTATTGTTGCAGAGTTCTGGGTTCTGCTCTGTGTTTTGATGGCTCTCTTCTGGTGACAGTTTTCTAAATGTTCAGATTGATTGATTGTGATTTGCTCCAGTGATGATGGGTCTTCAGTGATTGGTTGTATTACAGTGGTGATTGATTTTGAGCTTCAATGTTGCTGATGAGTCTAGTATGAAAATTTGATGAAATGAGGCCTTCAGATTGTGGTGTTGTGTTCCAGGAGTATCCAATCTGAAAATTTATGAAACGTGGTCCTTGGAGGAAGAGAGAAGGTTATAACCTTCTGTACGCTGGCGCCTACATACTAGTGAATGATCGGCTAGTACAAGAGCTAGGGGGTTGGAGCTCCCTTCTAGTAGCAGCTAGAAAATGAGTGAAGGTTGGAGCCTTCTATAGGTCGGCACCTACGTACTAGTAAACAAATCGGCTAGTACAAGAGCTAGGGGGTTGTAGCTCCCTTCCAGTAGAAGCTAAAGAATGAGAGAAGGTTGTAGCCTTCTATAGGTGGGTGTCTATGTACTGGTATGAGTCTGCACCATTACAAGATTGTAAATAGGTTTTTCTTATATTAAAAGAAGACAACAACAAGTGGTTTTTGTCCCGCATTGGGTTTCCACCTTAAATCTTGGTGTTCATGTGGGTTGCTTATGTGTGATGGTTTATTTTGTTATTACTGCACATGGTTATTGTTATATGTTTAATAAAGAACTGATGTAGTAATGAAATATTAACATATGATGAATTAATTGAATCATAAGCTCACTGGATATACACTGGTTGCCTTAAAGACAATTATGTGTACACATGAGTTACCTTCATTGAAGCAGCGTATATAAATTAGAGTATGAAAAGATTTTTTTTTTATTTGATTAATACTGATTCACCCCCCCCCCCCCCCCTCTCAATATTATTTCCAACAATTGGTATCAGAGCAGGTCCTTCAAAATAAGCTTGATTGCTTGAAGGGAGATATTTCAAAATGAACAATCATGAAGGCATGGGATCTATCAGACCACCAATATTCAATGGGAACAACTTGGTATATTGGAAAACACGAACTAGAGCATATCTTTAGTCACTTGGAGCTGATGTTTGGGCAATTGTGGAGAAAGGATATCAATATCCAACAACAGTCCCCACAAATCCAGCAGAAAGGAAAACATATGAAATCAATGCCAAAGTTTTCAACACCTTATTGGGAAGTCTATCAGAATCAAAATTCATCAAAGTCATGCAGCTCAACACAACCAAGGAAATATGGGACAAAATCATTCAGAGCTACGAAGGAGACTCCCAAGTAAAATGTGCTAAACTACAAACTCTCATAATCTAGTATGAAACTCTCAAGATGCATGGTGATGAAAGTATTTCTAGTTATTTCTTGCGAGTAGATGGGATTGTAAATCATATGAGAAATATGGGTGAAGAGATAAAGGAAGCTACTTTAGTTGAGAAAATTTTGAGATCTTTGTCTTCAAAATTTGAGTCAAAAGTGTATGCCATAGAAGAAAAACAGGATCTTCAAACTATTACTGTGACTCAACTCCATGGAATCCTAACTGCCTTTGAAATGAGAAAAGGAGGTCCATCAGATATGAGAGAAGCGGCTTTTAAAGCATCAATAAAGGGAAAAGAAAAGGAAGAGCAAAATGAATCATGACACATTTCAGAAGAAGAAGATGAGGTAAATTTTGTCAAGAAGCTTCAACGGGGTTCCAAAAGATTCCGAGGTAAGCTACCATTCAAATGATTTGCTTGTGGTAGAGTTGGTCATTACACTGCTAAATGCCCTCATGTCAAAGGAAAGATGTCTGTAGAAGGAAATAGAAGTTATTATACTCATGATGATAGTGATGGCTTGTCCAATAGTGATGAATATGATCAAGAAATTAAGCTACTCATGGCATATGAAAATGATGCCTTAGAAAAGGAAGATTTCCTTAAAGAAATCAGTCAACTCAAAATTAGTTTGGCAGAAAAGGATACAGTCATAAACACAGTGACACATCAACTCACTAAAAGGGAAAAACACAATGAAGTGTTAGAATATGAAGTAGTAAGTCTAAGAAAAGAACTTGAAAAGACAAAGACTCTGAATCTTAGATTTTCTAAAGGATTAGAAACGTTAGATGAAATCATCAAAGTTCAGCGTTTGCCTATTATAAAGACTGGTCTTGGTTCTCATGAAGGTGAATTTAGCTCACAAGATGAGGTAAGGAACTCCAATGCAAAATCTGAAATTCTCAACAAGGAGATAAAAGGTCAACCCCATAAATAACCAAGGAAAGAAATACTTCAAAGAAACACATTTCCACCTAACTATGGAAGGGACAATTGTTTCTTTTCTCTGACAAATAATGTTGAATGTTTTAAATGTCATAATTTTGGACATGTTGTAGCCAGATGCAAAAGTAGAATGGTTCAATACTGTCACACAGAAAGATCATTAGTTTCCAGGTACTTTAAGGGATATTGTTTTTATTGAAATATGTTTGGTCACAAAGCCATTAACTGCTATAAAAGGAATATGAAACATGTAATATGTTATGCATGTAACAAGTTTGGACATATATCAAAGGAATGCTAGAGAAAATTTCGGCCACCATACCAAAAGGAGAAAACATCATCACACTCGAAGGTATGGAAGAAGAAGGAAGTATAGTTAGAAAGATGTGGCATAACATAGTATATAGACATAACAAACTTAGGGGGAGCTGAAAGTGTGGAACTTCAGAATTCCAATTCTCATACACAGTTATTATGAAGAGAAGTCACGTATATACGTGAGTTCGAAGCTGCATAATTGTGTATATGTTGGTTTGAGGAAAAAGCAGTGGGACATACTCAGAAAAAGGGGTCTGATATGGTTCAATCAATTATCAAATATATGTTATGTTCTAATTGATGATGGTTACAGTCTACTGATGATATATAGAAGTATTTTTGGCCCTCATAAGTTGTTAATAAGTTGATGAATAACTGGTTGATGATGATGCCTTGATGATTCTTACTAATATTTACAATGATCAGATCTGACAATGAACAGTTGGCACAGGTTCAGGGGGAGCATATGCTTCTAATAATGCATTTTTGGAATTATGTTAGAAGATATTGGTACATGAAGATGCTCATATTGCTTGATCCACATAGTTGTTTTGATTTAGGTGACTCTTTTGATGATGGACATATACAGGCTGTTGATCTTGATGTTGCTGATAGATGCTGATGTGGTGTATGATAATTGATGATGACTATCATGGTCTTGTTTAGATTGTTGGTCCTTGTTATAAATGTCATGTATATAATTTGATGTAAAGGTCATGAAAAAAACCTAATTTGTAACCCCAATATGCATGGGAAGGATGATGTAATAATTGCTATTTCGATCATGTATAAACATTCGGTATATCCCCACTTGGTTGGGTGGATGAGTCAAATTTGGTGTATCCCCACTTGGTTGGGTGATTGAGGTATGTATGAGTCATTGGTCTTAGGGAAGTCATACTCACTTAGTTTATTTATAGAGTCATTCTTTTGAAAAATATCTTTGCAGACTTTGCATGCACTCAGGGGGAGCATGGGCTGCATAATGTATATCAAGGGGGGAGAATATCTTGGTCTGCCCTATGCCCTTGATGTCAAATGGGGAGATTATCTTGGTGTTGTGGTTGCCATCAAACCCAAAGGAGGAGATCAATGGCATTATGATATAGATGTTGTCCTTGATGGCGACTCACATAGATGATAGTTCACCATGCAACAGGTTAACAACAAAGGATTACAGATCAGACTCCAGAGATTGAAGAAAGAGAGGTATACGCTAGTTCACTTTGTCCAAGTAGCGTATACATGTGGGAGCGTAGAACAAAAAGAGAGTATACGTATACACACACTCTCACAAGAGGAAAAACTTATACATGTTGAAAAATCAAGGAAATTCAAGAGAAAATAATAACAGGGGTCAATACCATGGTATTATCCCATAATATTGACCGGAGTAATGACTATTTGATCCCGTCCAAAAATACCACGGGTCCTAAGTGGTTTTGGTCTGAGGTATTGAGAAAGGCCTAAAAATATACAAGGAGGAGAAGATCATTAGGCCAGGGTGTAGAAGTGAATGGGTTTCTAAGGAATACTTCTATATGAAGTATATGTTATGTTGCAGGGGCTATGATTATGAGATGATCTGAAATATTTTGTGCACCTTGGATACAATGTTAGATCAAGATCATAAGAACTGAAATGACTTATCATTGCATGATCTAATGTTGATTGGGCTAGATCTAAATACTGATGCATGTTTTATTCTGTAAATGTTATGATCTGGGTATGACAGAAGTCTGGAATAGATGTGAAGATTTAATTTAGTATTTGCATATCTATATGCTAGTTCGCTTTGGTAAAAGCGTGTATACAGGCTAGTTTGTCACATCTAAGTAGCGTATACATTATGAAATATGATATTTGAAGTTGCAGTTGGTTTTGGTTGTTGTTGCAAAGTTCTGTGTTCTACTCTGTGGTTTGATGACTCTCTTCTGATGACAGTGTTATGAATGTTCAGATTGATTGATTGTGATTTGCTTCAGTGATGATGGGTTTTCAGTGATTGGTTGTATTACAGTGGTGATTGATTTTGAGCCTCAATGTTGCTGATGGGTCCAGTATGAAAATTTGATGAAATGAGGCCTTCAGATTGTGGTGTTGTGTTCTAGGAGTATCTAGTCTAAAAATTTATGAAACGTGTTCCCTGGAGGAAGAGAGAAGATCGTATCCTTCTGTAGGTCAGCGCCTACGTACTGGTAAACGAATCGGCTAGTAGAAGAGCCAGGGGTTGGAGCTCCCTTCTAGTAGCAGCTGGAAAACGAGTGAAGGTTGGAGCCTTCTGTAGGCTGGCACTTACATACTAGTAAATAAATCGGCTAGTACAAGAGCTAGGGGGTTGTAGCTCTCTTCTAACAGAAGCTGGAGAATGAGAGAAGGTTGTAGCCTTCTGCAGGTGGGTGCCTATGTACTGGTATGAGTTTGCACTAGTACAAGATTGTAAATAGGTTTTTCTTATATTAAAAGAAGACAACGCCAGGTGGTTTTTGTCCCGCATTGGGTTTCCACCTTAAATCTTATTGTTCATGTGTGTTGCTTCTGTGTGATGGTTTATTCTATTGTTACTGCACATGGTTACTGTTTATATGGTTAATAAAGTACTGATGCACTGATGAAAGATCAACATATGATGAATTAACTGAATCATAAGCTCACTAGATATACGTTGGTTTCCTTAAAGACAGTTACGTGTACATGCAAGTTACCTTCATTGAATTAGCATATATAAATCAGAGTATGAAAAGAAATAGTTATTGACTTGACTAATACTGATTCAATCCCCCCTCTTAGTATTATTTCTAACAACCCTAGGGCCTTACACACACAACATATAAAACTGAAATCCACACAATACATATGCACATAAAATATTCAGAAATAATTAATTAATAATTAAAATATTTAAAGGATAACTATTGGCCTCATGCTTGGCCACTCACTCTTCACTCTTACTCACTTACACACTTACACACTTACATACCTCATGGGCTCACCTAGATTTATACAAGTGGATCTGAACCCAAAGTAGGTTCTAGATCCCAAACAAACTCCCACAATATCTCTCATGATCCATAAAATCTCTCACCTAATCCCTTATCTCTAGATAAGATATAACTAACCAACAAATCTCTCAATTTTTCCAAAATACTCTCAAACCTTCTCCTATTTACAATAATTCTCATTCTCTCCTAAAACTATAGGAAAATACAATAAATAATTAAATCCTATCTTATGAAACTAACTCTCTTAGTAAACATTTAAACCCTAGGTTAGATGCACCTGCATCAATTGAATTTATATCATATGGTGTAATGTCAAAATTAAGTTTCCTAATAAATTTTTTTGAGTTGTTGGCTCACTAAGATGTCCTTTTTATATGCAATCTTAATCCCTAAATTAGTTATCAGCCTGAGGTAAGTCTTTCTATTTCAAGATTGTCAACAAAGTATGTGTAGTGAAGTTAGAGATTATCTAATGATGAATTGTTGCAATCATTAAAGTCCAATTCTTCAATCCAATCCACACAAATCTACAAAGAAACTATCTATGAAAGGAATGCTCACAACACCCGATGTAATTCTATACAACTTGTTCTGAAACCAATTGGACCTTGAATGCAAATGAGAATTACATGGAGAGTTACTCAAATAAGCTTAAGACTAATCACACTTTAACCAAGTAAAGAAACTATGATTATCGAATGAAACTAATGCTCAAATCGATCTGCATCATTAAATATAAACAACAATCAGCAACTGAACAACAATCTGTAAGTGAACAGCAACAACTATAAAAGATTCCTAAATGATAAACGTTCTATATTGCAATCTGTAGAAGTTACTCAATATTGTCTCTCAAGATATATGATAACATTCATTCAATCCGAACAACAATCAACCATACATTCACTCATTCTAATCAAAGTGCTTACTTAAGTCTATCTCGCAATTTCAGTATAAAGCTAAGTGAACAACAGTATAGATCAATGTCACCAATCTTCAAGATAAGCAAGAGAACTAAACATTAAATCAAATGCAAGGACTGAATGTAAACTATAACATAAAGGAGTAGTATAACTTCTTGTGACTGGGCTAAGAGTTGCCAGAAGCCTCTGCTAATAAAAACTCAAAATATGAAACTGTATCGAGTGCAACCTTCTTTC
Organism: Pinus taeda; assembly: GCA_000404065.3. Lineage (NCBI taxonomy): Eukaryota > Viridiplantae > Streptophyta > Pinopsida > Pinales > Pinaceae > Pinus > Pinus taeda. Next base: position 318,691 of record APFE030288367.1, on the reverse strand, counting down.
ATTAACTTGAAAGTAACAACTGACAGAGTCACCGAATCAACAACGTTTTTACTTCAAAGAGAATAATTACATATCAAAAGTCTAAACTGCCATCTAGTTGCCTTTCGACCTTATATAACATAAAAGGGAAACTTGGATAACATCGAATCCTTAGGATCAGAAGATCTTGAGGATTTCACAATATAAAATATGATTATATGATAAAACTAGAGTACTTTAACTGATCTTCCACTTCCTTGTCTGCCCCAAACACCTTGGCTTTTCCTTTTATGGCCTCGTGCTTCCTTGCCAATTGAACAACTTTTTCCCAATCACATCTCTGCATACAAAGATAGCAAAGAATCAATTTTTCGTACTAAATTTGCCTATTCTATCACCAACTAGTTTCTTCCAACTTTGGTTGATCTTTTCCTCATTTTATTATATAAACAGAGATAATATTATAAGGATGAATGATAAATGAAGCATTAAGTGAAGAGAAATCATACCTTTTTCTCATCCCAACATACTCCCTAGCTTACCTTGTTGCACGTCCTTGTGCAAGAGTATAGTTCAGATGCAACTGGGTGAGGGAATAAGTAGGGTATAGTTCTTCCTTGTAATTCCTAAAACCATTCTTTTGCTTGAGGATAGTGAAAGCCTGGGTTACCTCATGATATTTTAAGTTATAATCACTATGATATTGATCAAGAGGGTACCATATGATTTGGGTTCTGTAGCGGCATCCTATCCAGCCTGGTCCCAATGTTAAAATCATATTGAAATATTTGAAAAAATGGGAAGAGGCAGCTTGGAAGTTACGATATCCGAACGGTTGCCGACCCCTCACAGTGTTACTGGAAACTTCCCATCTTTGCTTGGATGTAGATAAAGCTTCTTCTTTATATCCTGGAAGTATTCCTTTCTAGCCTGAATGATATCAATATGGATTGGCCCCTATTTGCCTACGACACCATTTTTCTTCATAAACTGCTTATGCGGGACAGATAGGAGTAGTGGCTATGTAGGTTCTCCTCTGATCCATAGGTCAATGCCATATTCACACCTTTTGAATGTGTTGTAAGCCTTGACCCATTTTAGCTGATTAGCAGCAAAGGAAAGGAATGCCTGAAATTGAATGTCTCCTATGAAAGGAGCAGGGTAGCCATCCTTGTCATCCCCTAGAACAAAATTATGCATATATAGCTCACAAAGGAGGCGCTGAACCTTCTCATTGTTTTCTCTAAAACACTTAATAAACTCAAAAGTGGTTTTAATTTCTGCTGATTTACCTGCCCAAACGGCCTAAACTTTTAGCAGGAGATATCTCTCCATAAGAAATAATCATAATTAGTAGTGGGAGCTCGACAAGATAGAGCATCTGAATAGAGAGAACACATAACCTCCATTTGTTCTTTGGCTTTCTGCAATTGACCCTTTAAATTCTCAACCTTCTTTTGCTCAGCCTAGTATTGAGCAAAAGTCTCGCCCTTCGTCCTGGTAAGTGCCTTGAATTTCTTCTTTAGCCCTTGGTGTTCATGAAAAGGGATCACTTTCTCCTTGTGCTGAGATGGCTCTTGATGAATTGTTAAAAGCTCATTCTCTAATTTTATAATAACAACTTCTCTAACCAAAGGGGTATAAAGAGGCATTCCATGTGTTTGGACTTTTTCATCTTGGGTCTTCTCAGGGTTAGTCTACATAGCAACTTGAACTATTTCTAGAATTATATCTTGAATATTTTCTTCAATCTCGGTCTGGACAACAGTGTTCGCAGTGGGGTAGGCCGTTTGAGTTCCCTGTGAGAAGATACAGGGCTCCTCTGTTTGTATGGCAGTGTCTTCTCCTTCGCAGAACATTATTCTGTTTGTGTTCCTACATTCTCCATTTCTGGTTTCAATTTCCTTGTCCTGGTTGCTTCTTTTAATCAATATTTTAGTTGCCCGATTACCTGCTTCTGTTTTCTGTACTTTCTGAGCACCTTTTTAAGTTTAAATTTGTAGGGCTCTTCTACTCTAGGGCTCCCATGTGGGGTTGCATTATCTTCTGCCACATGCACATGCTGCATTATGTTAACATAAGGAATGTTTCTAGTTGGAGCTGTGTTTGCTAGTAGGATTTATCCTTCCAACTCGTAAATATTATTCATTTCATGTTCAGGAGATCCCAATGCAATGGTATCTTTTGAACAGTCATCATTCTCGTGGTATTCTTCTTGGTAGGCCTCGTCCATGGGGGACTTTGAAAATGGAATATCACTTGGTTTATTGGCATCCTCCAAGTTTTCGCCTTCGGGGTTTCTTTTTGCTGGGGTTTCTTCGTGCTTCTTGGATTCGAGGGGTGTTTCCATATCAGGAATTAACTCTCTTTGCTCCTCCATGGGATCAGTGCATGGGTGGGTTTGTTCGTGACCAGAGTTTTCAGTAGGGATTGATCAATCAAGAGTAGAGTTCTGTATTTCAGTGTTTCCTGGTTGCTCCCTACCCTCGATAAACATCTCCATGCTTCCAAAAACCCTTGCCACTTCCTCCTCATAGTCTTACAACGGAGGGTCTTGAGGATTGAGAGGAGTTGTGTGGGATGGTCCAGCTTCTTCTACTTGGATTGAAATGCGCAACTGGGATTTTACTCTCACCGAGCGTCTACGCTTACCTGATTCTAGGGGTGTAGTGGAGTTCTTTCTTTTTAATATTTTCTTTGGGCCTAGCGTTCTTGGCCCTTGCTGCTCTGTTTCCTCATTTTCCAGAGGTGGAGCCAAGGTAGGATTTATGATAATATCCCATGTTAATCATTGTTGTGCCAATCTATTTGTGATGATTAACTTAATTAATCCATGATGGATGACTACACTATGTGGGTCCTTGGCTATCCTTACCCATCAGGCAACATCATGTAACAGGGAATTTAAATAAAATGGTAAATTAACTGAAATTCTTTGCTTTAAAATGGCTAGGAGTTTTAGTTTCTGAGGCTTTACCACATCATGCCGATCGTCGCAAGTGATATATCTTTGGATGATGACTACCAACTATTGCCATGGTTGCTGCAACGCCGAAGGATGAATTCCTTTTCCCGTTTGTACCATCCACTCGCCTGGGTCCTGGAAGGCTTCAATTGCACTGTATAAAAGGACACATCTATCTGCCCAATTTACCCCTTCTGCCAGAATTTGAGTGACTTCGGCCAGGACTTCTCCCGAAACTATCATGCTTATGCCTTTGACCATTGTACTATCGTTCTGCAGATTTTGCAGAAAATCCAACGTTAGCTCTTCATGGAATCTCTGCAATTTATTTAAGTACTGTAACCAACCAGTGCGTTCAAGGATTTTGTGGGCTTGATCCGACACCATCAATACTGGAGGCTCACTCCGAATTGCTCTTCCACCCATATTTGCTGCAATTGGATCTGGTTCTTCTGAAGACAACTATGTATTACCCCTGTAATGCAACACAACAACGATGTATATCACAAGAATTATAAAGGAAATGACTCTACTTCGATAAGAATTATCGTGTTTAGTTAAGTCGTCCATCCTGTCAACCATACTTAACGCAAAATCGTATGTTTTCATGCCCTCCATGATGGTTGCCATTCTTCGACCAATCAAAATTTCTGCTAATTATTACATATCCATGCACATCATGCAAATGTACTCCGGAAATAATCCGGATGATTATCACACATTTATTCATAACTAGAATACATGCTATCCATACACAGGCCATCCCCTCTTCTAATGAGAGAAGGGCGTCCACGTCCTTTCAACACATGGAAAACAGGCAAATAACCAATGGGAAATAAATGCCGGCACCAATCTAAAAAAAAAACATAGCACACAAATCAATAAAGCATTTAAGCGACATGCGCCATCAGACATGAATTGGTCAAAAATAAAAACAACAATATCAAGCCATTATGTCATATATTTTACTGTAAGCAGGATTAATCTTATCAGCATAATTGATGGTTTATAATTATTGGCTGTCTTTTAATACACGTACATATGGAATATGATAAATATAGATAAAAATCACCATACTATGCAGCTTGTAAAAGTGCCCCCAAATGGAGTTTTTCATTTAGAAATAAGGTCATAGGTGATAAGAGGTAGATGTCATATGGCAATATAAGATAATACTTCAATACCATAGTAGAGCCACTACTACCAGCAGGCATTCATAGCCTCGACAGGGTTACTTTTTAACCCTCCCAAATGAGTCAGAGTCCTTTTCACAATTTATTTTTTCTTCTTTTTGTCACAAAGAGACCAATATGCTGGCATGGTGACCAGATAACCATAGTGCCACTCACTAGGGTGACACAGAGATGATCAGGCTGGCTTGTGATGGGACCCCCTGTTCTTCTGACAAATTATTTGTCAAGAAGATCATTACCTTGGTGTGGTAGCCAAATTGGAATGTCACTTGTTACATTCTTATGATCGTGGTAGGCTGGCTCATGATGAGACCCCCTATCCTCTTTGGAAAATGTTGTAAGCATTGTTCTATTGTTTTTTTTTGCAATTTTTCTCGTAAAAAGGGAGGATCATTTGCTCCTTAAGAGTCAGGGATGGTGTAAGAAGTAAGAAGATGCCAATGGAAGTATTGTACTCTTATCCCTTAACATTATATCGATGAGTTTTATCCATTTGGAAGTAAGCATAAGCCAACATGGATTAAAGGTAATGAATCATTTCTTGATGTGTTCCAAAAGAAAAGATGTTCAGACAACCATTATAAAGATTCGCCATATTAGCTTGATGAATAAAGATAACCAACAAAAGGATTTTAGAAGTTATAATGACATTGTTATTATCATATATCTTTAGAAGAGGCATGAATGCACATGGCGCTTATTTGCAATATAAAAGAAGAAGAATATGGTATATTGATTAAGAAAAAAATGAGAAAAATTCAACATTTAGCTTGAGGTTCACTTTGAAAAATAAAAATAAAAAACAAAAAAAATGAAAATAAATAAGGATAAATGTGTTGTTCAATCAATTGAACAACATGCGTTCAATAGTTTGAACAACAAAAACAAATAAGAAAAACAGTGTTGTTCAATCAAGTGAACGACAATTGTTCAATAATTTGAACAATGAAAACTAATGAATGGAAAATGTGTCATTCAATCAATTGAAGGACAGTTGTGAGCATACAAAAAAATTTGTTGTTCAATCAATTGAATGACATTCATCCAATTGTTTGAACAATGAAAATGAAATAAGAAAAACAGTGATGTTCAAGCAAGTGATCAACAAGCGTGTGCTAATTTGAATAATGAAAACAACAAAAATGTGTTGTTCAATCAATTGAATGACACATGTTTGCTTGTTTGAACAAAAAAAATAAATCGAAAATGTGTTGTTCAATCAATTGAACAATAAACGTCCAATTGTTTGAACAACGAAAAACGAAAAAATGTGTTGTTCAATCAATTGAACGACAAATGTCCAATTGTTTGAACAACGAAAATAAACAAAAATGCGTGTTCAATCAATTGAATGACAAACGTCCAATTGTTTGAACAACGAAAAAAATGAAAAAATGTGTTGTTCAATCAATTAAATGACAAACGTCCAATTGTTTGAACAACGAAAAAAAACAAAAATGTGTTGTTCAATTAATTGAACGACAAACATCCAATTGTTTGAACAACGAAAAAAAAATGTGTTGTTCAATTAATTGAATGACAAACGTCCAATTGTTTGAACAATGAAAAATAAAAATAAAAATGTGATGTTCAATCAATTGAATGACAAACGTCTAATTGTTTGAACAACGAAAAACGAAAAAAATGTGTTGTTCAATTAATTTGAACAACAAACGTCCAATTGTTTGAACAATGAAAAATGAAAAAAATGTGTTGTTCAATTAATTGAACGACAAATGTCCAATTTTTTGAACAACGAAAAATGAAAAAATGTGATATTCAATCAATTGAACGGCAAACATCCAATTGTTTGAACAACGAAATACAAAAAAATGTGTTGTTCAATTAATTGAATGACAAACATCCAATTGTTTGAACAACAAAAAATAAACAAAAATGTGATGTTCAATCAATTGAATGACAAATGTCCAATTGTTTGAACAACACAATACGTCAAAGAAGAACTGTGTTGTTCGATCAATTGAACGACAAGTTATAGAAAAAAATGATATTTAATCTATTGACTGACAGGCGTTCAATTGTTTGAACAAAAAAAAAACAAAAAAATCCATATTTACATGGTAATGCCTACAAAGGTATGTACATTATTTATAATTTTTCAATCAATTTCAAAATTTTAAAGAAAAAGTTGTTGGGTTATCATTCCCTACAACTAGAATTTGCATGGAGGGGTCTTGTAGAAAGATTCTTTGGTAAGTAGTTGATGATAGAGGCGCACTCGATGCCCATTTACCTTAAAGGAATGGCTGAATCTGTCTATGGTAGTCAAGATAAGAGTACCATTGTTATGCACTTCTTGAATCTCATAAGGGCCGAGCCATCTTGTTTGCAACTTGCCTGGGAAGTCCTAGAACCCGGAATCGTACAGAAGTGCCCAATCTCCTTTTTGAAACGTTTTCTTCTTGATAAGGTTGTCATGCCATTTTCCCCTTTGCTATTGTATTATTGTAGTTCATTGCAAAGCAAGAAATCAAGCTTCATCTAGTTCATTAATCTGCTGAAGACGCTTGGTTTTAGCTTCTGTTAAATCTAGACCCACTTCCTGGGTTGTCCTTAGAGTCTTTATTTCAAATTCGATTGGAAAAATTGGTTCTTTATTGAACACAAGCTGGTAGGGAGAGTATCAAGTAGTATTCCTCAAAGTCAAACGATAGGCCCAGAAGGCCTCTGGCAGTCTAGCAGTCCAATCTCGTCGGTGTGTTGAGACTGTTTTAGTCAGAATTGCTTCTATAACCTTGTTGGTGCTTTCTACCTACCCGTTCACTTGCGAGTTATATAAAGAAGTGATCTTGTGCATGATATGATGGTTTCTGAGGGTGGCAGTAATCTTGTTACTTGTGAGTTGCTTTCCCCCATCTGTGACCACTTCTTGCAGTAATCCATACCGCACAAATAGCCCAAAAAGGAAGTTAATCATTGCTTCCTCTGTGCCTCTTGGTAAATCTACTGTTTCCGCCCATTTTGTCACATAATCCGTGGCTACCAGTATGTAGGTCTTCTGGTTGGAAGGCAGATGGAATGGACCTACGAAGTCTAATGCTCAATGTTCGAAGGGTTCTATGAAAAATTATGGCCGCAGCATTTCATCAGATTGACCAGGCCGACCCATCCTTTGGCAACTGTCGCAGGCCTGGGCATATTTTTTAGCATCCTTAAAAAATAGTGGGCTAGTAATGGCCCATTTGTAATACCTTATGTCTTGTTCTTCGGTCTATGAAATGTCCCCCTCAGGGTTCATCATGGCAAGCCTTCAGGATGTCATGGATCTCATCCTCTCGGATACATCTGTGTATACACATGTCGGCCCCCATATGAAAAAGATATCCACCTATCCAAGAGAACCGGGCACTACGCTGAACAATCAATTTTCTTTCCCTTGTTGTTAAATGTTTGGGTAGCTTCCCTACTACCAGATAATTTGCCACATCTATGTACTATGGCATCTTAACTATCACAACAAATAGGTTCTCATCAGGGAATTGGTCATCTACCGCCAGTGGATCATTAACCTTTAGAATTCGAGATAGAAAATTAGCAACAAGATTCTCCTTTCCTGGACGATATTTAATGGTAATGTTGAACTCCTGCAAAAGCAATAACCATCGTGTTACTCGACCATTTTTGATAGGTTTATTAGCTAGATCCATAATGGCAGAGTGATCAGTGTACACAAAGACTTGGTAGCCAATTATATAGTGTTTATATTTATTTATTGCATAAATAACTGCTAAGAATTCTTTTTCTGTCACTGTGTAATTGAGTTTTGCAGTGGTGAGATTTTTGCTAATGTAATATGTAGCATAAGGTTTCTTGTCCTCCTCTTGGCTGAGGACAACGTTTATGGCTACATCTGATGTGTCCATGGAAATATGAAAAGGCAGCTCCTAGTTTGGTCCATGTAATACTGGTGCTGTTGAGATTAGTTTCTTTAATCCTTTAAAATCTATGTCACACTTGTCAGACCAACTGAAATCAATGTTTCCAGTTAGATCGTATAAGTGTGCTACAATATGTCAAAAAATCTTGATAAATCGACAATAAGAACCTACATACCCTAGGAAACTATGTACCTATGTTTGGGTGCAGGGGGTAGGCAGTAAAAGAATTACATGTATTTTTGTTGGCCCTACTTGTATTCCTATTGCAGAGATGTAATGCCCCAAGATCATGCCCTCGGTCATCATCATGTGACACTTGAAATTGCTTAAACATAACCTGGTAACGATGCATCATTCTAATACTTTTTCTAGCGTCCGTAATGCTTGATCAAAATCATCCTCATATGGAGTAAAATCATCCATATATACCTCTAGTTCTTCATTTATTAGATCAACAAAGATTCTTAGTATAGCTCTCTAAAATGTGGCTGGGGCATTGCACAAGCCAAATGGTAATACTCTGTATGTGAATGTGCCCCAGGGACAGGTGAAGGTCATTTTGTCCTAGTCTTTAGGGGCAATCTGAATTTTATTGTACCCACTGAAGCCATCTAGAAATGATAAGAACTGCTTCCCTTCCAACGTATCATGACTTGATCAATGAATGGGAGGGGAAAATGGTATTTCTGTGTTGCCTTATTTAGCTCTCGATAGTCTACACAAATACGCCATTTTCCATTTTTCTTCGGGATGACCACCAAAGGGGAGACCCATTTACTGTCTGAGATAGGATAAATAAAGTTTACATCCAGTAGCTTCTGTAATTCCTCTTTCACGATATCCTTGTGGTGAGGGTTCAACCTTCGTTGAGGCTGCTGGATGGGTCATGCATCCTTCTCTGTATAAATGTGGTGTGTACATAACTACGGATCTATCCCTTTCATATCAGGATAATCCTAGGCAAAAGCCACTTTATGTTTCTGCACAATACCTGGATAAGCTTTTTCTGTTGTTCACTCTCCAGATTAACATTGATATTTATAACTTGGCCTAGTTCGATCTCAACTGGTTTGCTGTTCTAAACAGTATTTGTCTGAATATGCTAGTCATTTGTGTCCTTCAGGGGATCTTCCATGGCTTCGTTTTCAAGAATTTCTTTCAGCATCTGACACTCCACATTGGTTGGCTGATTTATAAAACTGTTAAGGACGTCATCTTCAGTTTGATTTTTAAATTCTAGCACTTCTGCTACTGTGAGTGGTGAACGGATGCTCTCTTCGAGGTACGTTGGTGGGTGCTTACATATTTTTACAATGGGAAAACTTGGCCTAGCAGGAGGGTATAACACCAGATTTTTTACGGCATCTCCCTTTGTGATAGTCATGCTTCCTTTTCAGCAGCCAATATATGCATCAACTTGTAGAGCTATAACTAGGGTCTCTCACACCTCTAATTATCCCACATTAATAAATCAATCCGAACGTTTTGTTATTGCAAAGAGTAACTCAAACCGAGGCTATTTGTCCGAGTAATGCTTAGTAGTATAGTGTTCAGAAGGTACAAAAGAAGGCAGATGCTAAGTTGTAACTAAACTAACCCAAAAGATAGAATCACACAAGACAGTTGATCAGTCAAGGGTACGGAAGTAATAACCCATTCCTCTAGAAACTGATAAAAAGGAAATTAGAGCATGGACTTATAGGTCTGGGAGCTACGCAGCGTCTTGCTGAGGCTCACTACAGCCTTAGACCTTCTCTCACACCAAAACAACAAAGGCAAGTAAATAAAACGGCAGAAGGTAAAATGGAACAGCAAAATGGAAATGGAACAACAATAAATGGAACAGCAGTAAATGGAACAACAGTAAATGGAACAACAGTAAATGGAACAACAATCGAAAGAACTGAACCTCACGAGTTAAAACCAACTGATTCTCACTCTGATTTTCTCTTCAAGCAAACTAGATAAGATATACTTTATGAAACAACATTCATTGATGAATTATGGAACAGCAACCATCCACCATATATGCAAGCTCTATATTAATATAGTAATCTGAGAATGAAGGATGATATAACTATGTTTCTAAACAGAGTAACAGTACTTTCAAGTCCCAACAAATATTATTTCACATGGATCCAATGACAGTAATATTCATACCGACACTCTGTTACAGAAATAACTGATTAAAGACGCAATTCAACCCTGAATACATCCAATTATACAGTGCAGAGTCATTACATGGAAAAATCATTCATATATTGATCATAACAGAGCATAGCATATCATATGAAAGATGTATCAGATTACTAAGCAATAGAAATAAACAAACCACACATAAATCACAGTATAATGATACAAAAGCAAGTGTCCTTCGGAGCCGGGCCCATAGCTGCCAATGGTACACCGCCTTAGATTACTCCAGACGCAGAGATGAAATAAACACCAAGTCTTTTGTATTAATGCATCAACAAATGTATAACAAAACCAGGTCTCAGTGAGACTCGATGATCAAAGTTTTGTTCCGAAACTTAAAATTATAAAAACAGTAGTCCTCTTGCTCAATGACGCTGTTCCTTTATATAAAAGTAATGACGGAGTTGTCTAGATAACAAAGATAAGTAAAACAGCGATCCCTCAGGATCGAAGATCCTGAGGGATTCGCCAATCGGTTAATCTTTCACTTTTCTTTCTTGCGTTCGCCGACTCAGTATCCCTCTTTCCTTTCCTGGGCTATTCAGATCGGATTTACTCGATCTTGTTCGCATCCGGTTCCCCTCTGGAGGGACAGCAGGTATTCCTCTTCGGCTTTCCGCTTTTGGACGACAACTCCTTGCTTCCACTTCTCCCTGCATAGAAAAACGACGATTCTTAGTGATTGAGCTTCCCTTGTTAATTCTTGCACATTTTATTACAATCCTTTATCTCTTTTGAATTCACAATGTAGATAAGGTTACAAATATTACTGAAAAGCCACTAAATTGCTTGTCAAAAGCATACCTTTCACATACTCCACACACCCCCCTGCTTACCCTGTTTCATGCCCTCATGAAAACATTATAGTTGACATGCAAGGCGGTGAGAGAATAGGCCGGAGAGGGGATCTCATGAGGAGGCTGACAACCGTGATGAGCGACTAGATCATCAAAGAACTGATTTATTTGATTTGCAAGAATTTCATACAAGGCCTGATATCCGGGTGCAGGGTGCCAAATAATTGGACTGCGAAATCGATACCCCAACCAGGATGGCCCTGCTTGCAGAATCCGTTCCCCATAAAGGTTCAATCGGCTGGCAGCCAGCTCAAAATTCTCATATTTGAATGGTTCCCTGAGCTAGATGTTTGGGCTAGAGGTCCGGTATCGAAATTTTGCAGCATTGATAGTAAGCTCTTTAATATTCAGGAAATATTCCAGGCTATGTCGGATCAAGTCTTCATGCATGGGTCCTAATATCTCGATGACGCCTGGGATCCTCATAAGGCTCCTATGCTCTCTCCATAGTGTCACTGGGTCTCTAGGTTCGGCTCGTACCCATAAGTCTAGGCTATTCTCCTGTCTCTGAAAGGTGTTATAAGCTCTGAGCCATTTCAGCTGATTAACCCCAAATGAGATAAAGGCTTGGAATTGTATATCGCCAACAAAAGGGCCAAGATTTAAATCAGTTTCCTGGTCTAGCACGAGGTTGTGCAAGTAAAACTCGCATAATAACCTTTGAACCTTAATTCCGTAATGCTTGCAACAATCTATAAAATCATTAACAGTGTTGATGTGGATAGGTGCACTTGCCCTAACGGATTTTATTTTCAATCGCAAATATCGTTCAAGCAAAAATAAAGCATAATTTTTAGCAGGGGCCCTACAAGTCAAAACGTCATTATACAAGGAACACACAGTGTCCATCTGCTTAACAACACCATCTAATCGACGAGTTACCTTAGCAACCTTTTATTGCTCCTTTTGCCATCCTTCGAAGGCCTGGCTCCCGGACTGACTAATATCTCGAAGTTGCTGTTGTAGCTCTTCGTATTTCTCCCGGGGCACTGTTTGTTCTCTCAGCTGCTCAGCTTCTTGCTGAGCTTCCTTCATCATTTTGTGCAAGGTCCTTGTTTTTGGATCCTTTTTCCATAAAGCCGTAGAGGCTGGGAGTTTGACCTGGACCTTTCTATTACACTGCTTAGAGTTTAGGACCCGAATTACCCCTGAGGGTGGTGCTTCTGTCTGGGTCTTCTTGCTTTCTCTTTCTTTATTAACGCGAATAAAGGGTTGTTGTGGTCCCCTTGCCATCGGAGCCTCTTGCTGTTCCATTGGAATGTCCATCTGTTCTTCAGGGTCAGATGGAACAACAGTTTGTCACTCCACGATATTTGGAACAGCAGCTTGCTCTTCAATGTCACTTGGAACAGCAACCTGTTCCTCGATATCATTTGGAACAGCAGTCTATTCCTCGGCAATAGATCTCCTAATGGGGTTTCGACCAACAAAACAGGTATAGGTCTGTCGCCTCCGGGGTTTTACTGCAGTGGCTCTCTTCCTTTTCCTTGCGGTCCTTTGTATCCTCAAGTTGGCTTTCAAAATTCGAATTTGTTGTCGGAGCCTGGCTATAGTGCCCAACAACCTCTGCTATTTCTTCCTTAATTTCTTGATTTCCTTTGCCTCGGCAGAGGGTTTGGCCCTTAAGTCTGCTCTGTCTCCATCTGGGATTTCTTCCGACGTCTTAGGGACGGATTGTCCCTGATTGGTGTCTTCCATTTCATCATCAGGCAGGTTTTCTTCTCCTACCTTTTTTCATGTGCTTTCTCGGGTATATCTTCCTTCGCGGGTCCGTCAGGGATGCCTGCTGTGCTGGAGGGCTGGCCATATTCTCCCATATTGGCCAGGACTACTGCCAATTCCTCCTCACCCATAGGGTCCTACAACGGGCTACCCCCTGGCTGTACTACTTCTTCTTCTTGATTGACCTGCTCATTAGCTGTCTCTGCCTTAGAGTGCTCGTCCCTTTCCTCAATTTCTCTTCCAGGCTGGTTAGCCTCGGCCCCTAATTGCTCAGCATTTTCTTCGGAGGGTCCTCCTTCTAGTTCTGGAGGTTCATCTGCAATTTCAATTGGCTGGGCAGTGGTTCCCTGAATCTTTTCCAGCCTTCCTCGTATCCGGGCCAGCTGGGCTGATTTCCTTGGTCTCTCAGGTTGGTCGGGTGTGCCAGCAAGTTCTCTGGGTTCCTCTGGTCGTTCCGACGTACTGGAGGATTGTTTTCATTTTGGAGCAGCATGTCTTTCTGCTGCTGATTCCTTACGTTTCTTTGATCATTCCAGCGTACTAGAGGACTGTTCAGGTTTTGGGGATGGTGCAGCCAGTCCCCCCTCGACTATTGCGATAAGTTCCTCCCAAGTGCTTTGTTGTTGAGTGAGACTATGGCTCACTATTAATCGAATCAGTCGTGGCGGCTAACAACTGCGTCTATGTGTTGTGCCTTTTTCAGGCTTCGGGCCGCGTCATGTAATAATGAATTTAAAAGTGCAGGGAGATTTACAGAACATTTTCCTTTTAAAACAGCTAAAAGTTTCAGGTGGCGAGGTCTTACCTTCGCAGGTGATATAGCTCTGTACTATCTTTGCCAGCTCAGTCCAGGGTTCCCCTGGCGTTTCCGGCAGAACTCCTTTCCCTTTGACTGTCAAGCTTTGGCCTTCGTCCTGGAAAATCTCCATAGCCTTTTGTAATCTTTCCTTTTCCAGCGTCCATACGGGTCCAGCAGCTGGTAGTCCCAAGACTTCTGCGATGATATCATCCGTGACCGCTATCTGCTTTCCTCCTACTATGGAGTAATTTTCCTGCAAATTTTGCAGGAATTCCAACGCCACTGCTTCATTTGACTCTTGTAGGTGACTGAAATAATTCAACCACCCTGCATCTTCCAGGATTTTGCGGGCAGCAGCGGAGACTGTCAACTCCTGAGCTTCGCTTCGGACTGTCTTTCCCCCCATGATTCTACTCAGAATTCTTAATGGAACAGCAACTATTTGTGGTGTTTGAGACATAGAGAGGATGATCGTTGCCAAATTTTGGAACAAAACACAGAGCATGCAACAAAAAAAGGATCGTGGACGGCAATTTCTGTAAAATGGAATTATCATACCGTTAAACCATGTCATACCTTCGTACATTATCTCGCCCGAATGGTGTGCAACCACGTAATCCATGGAATAATGAGGTTACCTCCCCCCCCGCGATCTGATAGGTTGTCCCCAACCATCAAAGAGAGGAGCAGTAGCCAGTCGGAAGTCAAGTCATTAAGAAACAACATATGAAATTATGCCATGTTTTAGAAAAACAACGAAATGCCGAAATCGAGGCAAAAAGGTAGATCGCGTTTTACATAAGAGCCTGCGTGATATAATGAGAGGCCGGGGGATGGGACGTCTGTCAAGTGTACGAAATCTCCAGTGGTCATCGTCAGTTCCGTTGCCATGATTGGTGGTAATGAATACTCATGCGATATATACATCGGGACATGACATATGATCTATTCAAAGGATATAAGAGACAAAAAATATTGATATCATACCTGTTGGTGTAACCATTACGACTTCGATGCCATTAACAGAGCTCTACTGCCAACAGGTGTTCATAACCTTGGCAGAGTTATTTATTTCACCCTCCGGAACCATGATCCTTTATGTGTATTCTGAAGAGTGCTTTGTCAAAATGCAGGCCATTATGCTGGCTTGGTAACTAGATAGCCATAATGCCATTCA
>APFE030288367.1:277888-296072 GCA_000404065.3 Pinus taeda | reverse complement strand
CTAATTATCCTACATTAATAAATCAATCCGGGAACGTTTTGTTATTGCAAAGAGTAACTCAATCTGAGGCTATTCGTCCGAGTAATGCTTAGTAGTATAGCGTTCAAAAATACAAAAGTAAACAGATGCTGAACTATAACTAAATTACTCCAAAATGATAGAATCACACAAGACAGTTTATCAGTCAAGGGTACGGAAACAATAACCCATCCCTCTGGAAACTGATGGAAAGGAAATTAGAGCATGGACCATAGGTCTGGGAGCTAGGCAGCGTCTGCTGAGGCTCACTACAGCCTTAGACCTTCTCTCACACCAAAACAACAAATGAAAATAAATGGAACGACAGAAAGTAAAATGGAACAGCAAAAAGGAAATGGAACAGCAGGAAATGGAACAGCAGTAAATGGAACAGCAATCAAAAGAACTAAATCTCGCGAGTCAAAACCAACTTACTCACACTCTGCTATAACATTCTTCTCTCCTCAAGCAAACTGGATGGAATATACTTTATGGAACAGCACTCATTGATGAATTATAGAACGGCAATAATCAAAAATATATGCACGCCTCGCATTAATATAGTAATCTGACAATGAAGGATAATATAACTATGTTTCTAAACAGAGTAACATTACTTTCAAGTTCCAATAATTGGTATTTCACATGAATCCAATGACAGTAACATTCACACAGACGCTCTGTAACAGAAATAGCTGGTTTGAGACTAAAAACATGCGATTCAACTCTGAAGAGATCCAATTATATGGTGTAGAGTCATTACATGGAAAAAACCATTAATGTATTGATCATAACAGAGCATAGCATATCATATGAAAGATATATCAGATTACCGAGTAATAAAGATAAGCAAACCACGCATAAATCACAGTATAATGATACAAAAGCAAGTGTCCTTCGGAGCCGGGCCCTTAGCTACCAATGGTACACCGCCTTAGGTTACTCCAGACGCAAAGACGAAATAAACACCAAGTCTTTTATATTAACGCATCAACAAATGTACAGTAAACCAGGTCTCAGTGAGACTCAATGATCAAGGTTTTGTCTGAAACTGAAAATTACAAAAACAGGAGACCCCTTGCTCAACGATGTTGTTCCTTTATATAAAAGTAACGACGGGGATATCTAGGTAACAAAGATAAGTAAAACAGCGATCCCTCAGGATCAGAGATCCTGAGGGATTCGCCAATCTGTTAATCCTTTACTTTTCTTTCTCTCTTTTGCCGAATTGGTATCCCTCCTTCCTTTCCTGGGTTATTCAGCTTTGATTTGCTCGATCTCGTTTTCATCTGGTTCCCTTCTAGAGGGACAGCAGTTATTCCTCTTCTGTTTTTCGCTTTTGGACGGCAATTCCTTGCTTCCACCTTTCCCTGTATAGAAAAACAACAATTATCAATGATTGAGCTTCCCATGTTAATTCTTACACGTTTTATTAAAATTCTTTATCTCTTTGAATTCATAATGCGGAAAAGGTTACAAATATTACTGAAAAGCCACTAAATTGTTTTTCAAAAGCATACCTTTCAAGTTCTCCACAAATATGTCACCTACTTGCTCATCAGTGGAGATATATTGTAGTTGTAACACACCATTTTTTACTATCTCTCAATTATAGTGATACTTGTTGTTTATATGCTTTGTCTTTGCATGAAACGCTGGATCCTCAAACAGACATATACAATGGGTGTTATCACAAAGTATCATTGTAGGGTTCATCAATCCTCCAAACAAGTCAGATAGCATCTTCCTCAACCATACTAATTCTCTGCTTACTTCACAGGCTGCAACATATTAAGCTTCAGCACTACTTAAAGCAATGGTGTCTTTCTTTCTGCTCATCCATGAGACCATGGAGGATGATCCCATACCAATATATCCTCCTATAGTTCTCCTTCCATCTTACTCACTACCTCCTTAGTCAAAATCTATATAACCAATTAGTTGTACATCATTTCTTCAGTCATACTTTAGACAGTAGTGGATGGTTCCTTGCAGATATCTCAGAATATGTTTTATTGCCACCCAATGATCATGCTTCGGCTCCACTTGGAATTGAATAAGAACATCTATTTCAAAGCATATGTTTAGTCGAGTGTCCACCAAGTACATCAGTGAGCCAATGAGTTACCTATACTTGGAAGGATCCATAGGGCTAGATTTAGAACTTCTTAGTTTCTTCAAGTTAGTGATCATCAAAGTAGTCATAGGTTTCTAGTCCATCATGTCAAATCTTTTAAGTATCTCGATCACGTACTTTCCTTGACCCAAGAAAAATTAATTATGTCCTTGCCAAACTTCTAGACCCAAGTAATAATGCATCAGCCTGAGATCTTTAATGTCCAATTTTGTTGCTAGTAGCTTCTTACATTCTTCAATTTTTCCTTCTACATTGTTCAAGAGAAGATCATCTACATATAGAATAATAATTACAGGTTCTCCATCTACAACCTTGATATAAAGGTTCAAATCAGCATAACTTTTTGTGAAGCCTATTCTTTGTAGGTATGCATCCATTCTATCATACCATGCCCTTGGTGCTTTCTTGAGGCCATATAATGATTTCTTCAATCTGTAAACATATGCCTTTATGTCTTTAACTTTGAATCCCAATTGTTTCTCTATGTAGACTTCTTCATCTATTTTTCCATTCAGAAACACAATCTTGACATCAATTTGGTGGATGTTCCATCCCACATATGCTGCCAGAGAGACTAACCATCGAATTGTTGTATATCTTATTGTCAGAGCAAATTTCTCTTCATAGTCGATGCCTTCAAGTTGAGAGAAGCCTCTAGCCACAAATATTTCTGTATACTTATCTATATTTCCATCAGTTGCATGTTTAATCTTATAGATCCATTTAGAAGTAACCACGGATTTGTCTTCGGTCCTAGGTACGATCTCCCAGACTCCATTCTTCATTATAGGATGATATTCTTCATTCATGGCATCCTTCCATTCTCAATGATTTATAGCCTCTTCAAAGGAGGATGGTTCTTCTTCTATTAGCTTTGTCATGTATGTAGCATACCCAGAATATCTCTTTGGTTTCTTATTTTCCCTGAATGAGCATGTCGTTGCTCCATGACCTTCTGCATCAATTAGTGTATATCTCAACCAATTAGGTATTTTCATTGTTTTAGAAATGACCATAGTTTGAATAGGTTCATTGGGACCTTATTCTTCATGGTGTGATTCTTCTTTCCCATGGTCATCTTCTTCCTCAAATATCAGAAATTATTTTTCATTAGAGTCTATGGAAATTTACTTTGATTTCTTGAATGCTATACTCTCATTGACATCATGACAGAATTCAATGTGATGTCCATCTTTCATGTAGATCCTATAAGCTTTTGATGAGTTGTTATATTGCACAAATATACACTTCATACTGGAAGGGTCCAACTTCTTTCTTTTGTCTTTTGGAATATGGACATATATAGGACACCCGAAGATACGGAGATGATATAGATATGCCTTATTTCCAGTGAACACTTCTGGAGTTTTTTTTTTCTAGAGATATGTGAGGACTTCAATTTTTAATGTAGATAGTTGTATTTGTGGCTTCTCCCAACAGAAATTTAGCTAGATCCTAATCGTGTAACATTGCCTTTACACTTTCTTTAATGGATCTATTCTTTCTTTCTGCAATTCCTTTTTGTTTGGGATTAGATGGGACTATCAACTCCCTCTTAATCCTAGATTCCTTACAGCATGCTATAATCTCTTTGGATGTATATTCTCATCCATTATCAGATCTTAGTATCTTGATTCTCCTTTCTATAAGGTTCTCCACTTCAGTTTTGAATTCTTGAAATTTTGTAAATAATTCATCCTTGGTTTTCATTAAGTAAACCCGGGTCTTTCTTGAATGGTCATCTATAAGTGTGACATAATGTAGATGTCCTCCAAGATATTTAGGAGTCAGGGGACCACATACATCAGAATGAATGAGATCCAAGATTTCTTTTGACTGAGAAGCACTACTTCCAAATGGTCTCTTGGTATTCTTACCCAATGCACATCCCTTGCAGACACCTTCATGATTTTCCTTCAAATTAGGAATTCCATCTACTATGGGGCTTAAATTTGGAAGTATTTTGAAATGTATATGACCAAATATACAATGCCAAAGTTCACATGGGCTAATTTCAATGTGAACTAGGGCTTGGGCCACCATATATATTGATATGTAGAGTCTTCCTTCTCAGATTCCAATTACCTTAGCTTGATTTGTATTTGAGTATTTTCCCCAGACAACAACATTTCCATCAATGAAGGCTATTATATCACCCTTATCTTCTAGACTTGAAATAGAAAGTAAATTCTTATCAAACCTGGAAAAAATAGAATGTTGTTGAGGTGTATGTTTGTTCCATCTTCAACCTTTTTGGAGGTTGATCCAATGCCTTTCACAGGATAGCTCTTGTTATCTCCAAGTTCCACTGAATAAGCGTATTTTCCATTTGATAAGGTCTTCAATTGGTTGGAGTGGCCAGTCATGTGTCTTGATGCACCACTATCAATTACCCAAACGTCTTCATCTTGAAATGTACCAGAGAGAGCCGAGAAAATACCTTCATCCCTTTCTTTGATTGATACCTTCTTAGTAGAGAATAATAAATTCATGCTCCCTTAATGCCTTTCTTGAGATGGCTTGAAATATTCTTGGTGAGCTTCTACACTATAGAGGATATCTTCATGATACCATGTTCAGAATTCAATAGGGAAGTAGCTTAATTCTCTTAACTTGATAATTGTTTGTGTTACCTTTTTACTTACTAGATTTGTTCCTTATTATTATAGTGTGTGATACATCGAACAACTACCAAAAAAATAAGAACAGTGACACAGTATATAGGCTGCAAGCCAGGGCCAAAACCCCTCTTCTTGAGGGGAAAACCCATAATTCTCTTCTCTTCTTATAGATTCTTCAATTTACGAATACCATGACCTAGTGACTTAGATAGATACCCTCCAATATCAATATCAACTCGGCCTCCTGTTGCAGTGACTTCAAACTCCCACTGTAGATCTGAAATCCTGGCTCACGGTAACTGTTGGTATTGTTGTTACTTCTCTTAGAGACTTCGATCTCCCTTGAATAGCCTTCTTTTCCCTTCGCTTTCCTTTCCTTGAGTCTTAAGGCTAATGAGACACCCTAAGAGACCTCTGCTTGCATTTCCTTCTCTTCTTCTTCCAATATCAACCCAAAAGATAGTCCCAGTGCAAAAACCCTAACTTCGACCTTCTCAGGAGAGGGAGATCTAGTTGAAGCACTTCAACTTCCTCTGCTTCATACCCTCCTCTTCAACTTCTTTTCTTCCCCTTATTCACATAGAATCAGATGAGTGAATGTGTCTAATTGAGGATGATTTCCTCTCTATATATAGGCTCTTCCAAGTGCTAGATGTGGTTGTTCATGTAGGTTGACTTGACATCTCCTTATGCTGACTTGATCTTGGAGATATTTCGACACTTTAAAGACGAAATATTTTTTTCTTGATAAGTCACAAGATACAATGTGCCCATAGGGTCTTCAAAATATAATAATGACTCTTTAACCTATGACAAACCCAAGAAGCACTCAATGGGTGCTTGACCCCTAAAATAAAATAACTTGAACATGAAACCCATGCTTGAATAATAAATTATTTTCATTTTATTATTTACAAAAATACATTTCATACTTACGAAGACTGAATCTAGTTACACATTCTTCAACAGAGATTAGATAAAGCAATTATGAACATCAATGGGAAGATAATTTATTGAAAATACTTCAAGAATTATTTCTAATAACAAGAACTTTCTAAGAACTACTATGGCAAGAAGATGTAGGCATTCTTCAAACTCAAGTTGGGAAATATGACCATGGAGGAATACGAGAAAATTTTTTTGAAATTAATGAGATATGTGGGCTTTGTTAAAGAGAAGAAGGTGAAGATATAAAGGTTATTAAGTGGAATTCAAACTTTTTAAAAATATAATATCCAATTTGATGAACCTAAGACTCTTAAAGAGACTATCAAGAAATCCCAATACCTATCAGATAAAGCAAATGTAGGGAAATTTTCTAGAAGTCTTAGAAAAATAACGAGGAAAAATTGAAACAAATGAAGAAGATATTTAAGCATTCTTTCTTCAAGAATAGCATTAATACATATCAGCAGATCCATCCCACTTAGAGTGGCTCCAAGGTGATAGAATCCTTGAGGAAAAGGACAAGGTAGTGAATCAAATGTTGGAGATGTGAAGGAGATCACTTGTACAAATATTATCCTCATAAGGGATACTGAATGAGGACTATGCACAACATATAGGAGGAAATTGTAGTGGAACATGTGGGTAGGAATATCCTAATAACATATGCATCCTTGTAAAATAAAAAAGAATACCATCAATTGAACATCATTTAAGTTGAAAGTAAGATTGCAAATTAGCCTCCATTTTAATTAATTTAAGAACAAGTCATAGTTACATTGCCCCTAACATGGTTAAACAATTCTATATGAATAAAGTGAGATGATAAATCATTGTTGGTTCAAGTAGCTCTTGGAACTAAAAGGAAAAATAATGAGATTTTCTACAGTTTTTCATTAGATATGAATAGTGTTTGTTAGGTCCCTATACAACTAGTGTAGCCCCTTATTGTTATTAGTGAAACCCACTTCCTATATTGTTGTGCCCATGAAGTATTCATATTGTTATTATTATGCCCCATAGAAGCCCACTATTGTTATTGTTGTGCCCTTACATTATTATAGTTATGTCAGCTTTGATTATATTGTGACCCCTTAGACTCCTATATATAGAAAGGAGGTCTTGTCATTTGTACCATCCATGGAATTGATCATTTGTGTAATTTAAAGGAGGTTTCCCCCTTGAAGAGGCTAATTTCAAAGTTTTCTATCTATCTCTTCTTCTATTTTGTGAGCTGGTTTCATAACATTTGGTATAAGAGTTTTGGATTCTATGGTTTCGCTGCTTCAAACAGGTCATCGTGGAATTTTCTCTATAAAAAAAATTCTACGAAGTTTTATAAGATAAAATTAAAACCCATTTGAGCCGAAATCTTGATGAACCTAGTATCCTAATTTCAGAAATTGGTTCGCTATATTTTCGTAGATACTATCCAAGAAAGTTAGGGTTTTTCCAAGCTCCCGAATTCGATATCAAATAGGTGACCTTGGTAAAATCGTCATAACTTTCCCTTTGAGCATCAGATTCAAATATCGTAAGACGTGAAAGAAAGAGTATGGACTGTCATTTGTTGGGTATCGTTTTCAGAGTCGAAGGTCGAAACAGTGGCACGTGGAACTTCATACAAGTTCGCTCTACTAAACCAGTCTATAATCAGGTCATCGTGGGAGATTGGGAATAACTCTTTCTTGGAGAATCCAATCTTGACCAGACTTATGGGGCTAGAAAGAGGACTCAGAGGGATACTACAAGACAAAATTTCAGAACTTGGAGATTCTAATTTACAGAATTACAGTTGTTTCAAGATCGAGCTCCTAAAAGCAAGAAAAAGAGATATGAGGAAGTTTGATGGCAAGGATACAATAACTTTGATACTTCAGATGGAGCAATATTTTGATCTACATGAAGTGCAACTATTACAAAAGGTGCGAATTTCATCTTTATGTTTAGAACCGAATCAATTTGTATGGTATAGAGGGCTTTTTTCTCGTAAACCACTTGTCACCTGGTCAATTTTCACGAAGGAAATGATAGCACATTATGAGGATACAAAGATAAACACCTTCTTTAGCCAATTGATAAATCTCAAACAAAAGGGTTCAATGGTAGAGCACATTGAGGAATTACACAAATTGAATATAAGGGTAAATGATATTCCATAGAAGTAGAGGATTGATGTCATCATAGGGATTTTAAAGGATAACATTCAACATGAGGTTCGTCTTGAGGTTCGTCTTCGGGAATCGGATCCATTGGATAAGGCATTCAGGTTGGCTAGAAAAATTGAAACAAAAATTTATGGCAACAAGGAATCAAACCACTTAGAACTATAAATATGGAAGTTTCATTCCTCCTAGCCTTCCACAACCTACAAGGTTGACACCACAACAATTGGAAGAAAAAAGAGAAAGGGGGCTTTGTTACAGTTCTGATAGTGAATACACTAAAGGTCATAAGTGTGCTGAGAAGAAATTATTTTACATAGAATGTGAAGAGGAGGAATAAAAGGATCAAGAAACATCAAAAGAAGAGGATATACACTAGGAACCAACCCCAGAGAAAGAAGAAATGAATCTAACCATATCTTGTAATGCATTGGCAGGTATTTACCATTCCTCAAACTCTCAAGATAGAAGGATGCGTCAAGAAGAAAAAGGTTCAAGCAGTGAAATATCACATCGAGCATTAAGAAAAAGTTATCCAACTTTTAAAGGATAACTTCACTTTGGCGTAGAATTGAATGAAAAAATAGGCAAATCAACATCGCAGTGAAAGAAGTTTTGATGTAGGCGACTAGGTATTTATATGGCTACAACCATACAAAAAAATGTCCCTCAATCAAGTTAAGAAGGATAATAAATTATCACCAAAGTACTATGGTCCTTACAAGGTGTTTCAAAAGATTGGTACTACTATGGCATACAAATTGGAGCTTCCTACATCTTCTCGTGTGCACCCAATTTTCCATGTTTCATGCTTAAAGAAGGTTATAGGAGACAAGCTCCTAGTTCAAACAATATTGTCAGGACTTGACAACGAAGGAAAAATCATAGTGGAACCTAAAGCAGTCACGGAAACTAGAACCCGAAGGCTACGAAGTCAATCAATTTTAGACTACCTCATCAAGTGGATGGACTTACTCGTTGAAGATTTCACATGGGAGGATGATAATTTTATACAGAAGCATCCAAAACTACTCAAGCATTAAGGAAAAACACTTTTGAAGGGGAGGGACATGTTAGGTCCCTATACAACTAGTGCATCCCCTTATTGTTATTAGCGCAATCCCCTTATTGTATTGTTGTGCCCACGTAGTCCCCATATTGCTATTATTTTGCCACATAGAAGCCCACTATTGTTATTGTTGTGCCCTTACATTATTATTGTTATGTTGGCTATGATTATATTGTTACCCCTTACACTCCTATATATAAAAAGGAAGCCTTATCATTTGTACCATCCAAGAATTGTTTATTTCTATAATGTAACGGAGGTTGTCCCCTTGAAGATGCTAATTTTGAAGTCGTTGATCTATATCTTCTTCTATTTTGTAAGTTGGTTTCATAACAGTGTTAGAATTATCTTAACTCTTAACATAATACCCCTTGGCTCATATGATATCCTCATTGCAACGGAATGGTTGGAAGTGTATCATGCTGTTCCAGATTACCATTACAAGACTTTTACTTGTCTTTATGAAGAAGGAAAGTAGAGGATAGTGAAAGGAATTCCAAGACCTATATTTATAAAGGATATTTCATCCTTACAGTTGAATAGATGTTTATGGAAAGGATGTCAATTCTATGCAACTCATGTGGAAGATCCAACTAAGATTAAAATCCAAAGTATTGAGGAATTTATTATATTGTAGGAATCTGAAGCTGTATTTGGAGAAATACCAAATTTACCACCAAAAAGACATATATTTCTCTATTGATTTAATGCCTAGAGATGAATCAATATCAAATATTCCATGCAGAATGAGTACACCAGAATTGAAAGAGCTAAAAATATAGTTAAAAGAATTGTTATATAAAGGGCATATACACCCAAGTATATCACCTTGGGGACCACCGATACGCTTTGTGAATGAGAAAGATTGAACCTTGAAGCTATGTATTGGTTTTAGACAACTGAACAAAGTCATTGTGAGGAATAAATGTCCTCTTCCAAAAATTAATGACTTTTTTTATCAACTAAGTAAAGATATTTTCAAATATAGATATGAAATCTAACTACCATTAGGAAAGGATAAAGGATGAAGACACCATCCTCATAGTGATTCCATTTTGATTGACAAATGCACAAAATACCTTCAACATTTAATGAATGGACTCTTTCATTGTATTCGTAGATGACATTCTTGTTTAGTCCAAGTCAGAGGAAGAGAATGAACATCACTTAAGTTTGGCACTACAAGTGCTAAGAGAGAATCCATTATATGCTAATTTAAACAAGTGATCTTTTTATCAAAGTTAGATCCATCACTTGGTAAAGATAATTTCAAACAAATGCATAGCAATGAATCTAGAGAAGATTGAAGCTATTATAAGATGGCCAACACATAAGAATATTACAAAGGTAAGGTAGAAGGGCTCATTGGAGAATACAAGAGATTCATAAAGGGGTTCTCCAAGTTTTCTTATCCTATTACTTCCTTACAAAAGAAGGGAATATAATTTTAATGGGCACCAAAGTGTGAAGAAAGTTTTCAATTGTTAAAGGAATTGCTTACTAGAGCACAAATTCTAAAGAAGCTTATCAAAATGAATATTTTTGGTATGTCTAGATGCTTGCCAAGATGGACTTGGTGGAATTCTTACTCAGAATGATCATGTGATTCGTTATGAATCCAAAAAGCTTAAATATCTTGATAATAATTATGTTGCATATCGCATAGAGCTTGTTGCCATAGTTCATGCACTAAAAGAGTGGAGACACTGAGTTAAGGAAAAAACAAAGTGGTCTGAAATATTTATTTGAGCTACAAACTTTTAAATCCCAAGCAAACAAAATGGCTAGAATTTCTTAGTAAATATGATTTTGAGATTAAACATACCAAAGGAAAAGATATTAAGTTTGTTGACTCACTAATTAGAAGGATACATGTAATGCATGCTATAGCCATTAGCATGTACAAATCATATTTGAAAAATAGAATTTTGGAAGTTAGTTCATATGAAAATTACCTGCAAGTAAAAGAAGGATAAAGCAAGAAAATATAAAATAGAAATATAAAGAGTATAAGTTTGAATAAGATGGAATTCATATGAATAAGAATAGAAATGTCTATACTTGGTATGAACTAAGGAATTTGGTATTAAAGGAAATGAATAATGTTTTATATGTTGGACATCCTAGTTACTATAAGATGATTGCAATAGTAAGAAGTCAATATTTTGGTGAGGTATGAAAAATGATGTTTATGAATATATAGTTAGGTGTATGGAAGGTCAAATAATAAAGGTTAAGCATAGGCATCAAACAAGTTTGCTATATACATTGCTAATTCCAAAGTGTAAATGGGAAGTGAAAACAATTGGTTTTATCACAAAATTACCAAAGACAAGGAAACATGATCCAAATGGTAGTGGTGGATAAATTAACAAAATCTACTCACTTTATTTCAGTTAAATTGAGTCATAAGGTAGCTACTATAGCATAAATTTATATGAAAAAGCATGCTAGGTTGCATCGAGTACCTAAGGTAATTGTAACTGGAGATACAAATTTTACTTCCAACTTTTGGAAGGGATTATTCAAAGGATTTTGTACAAATATGAGACTATCATTCAACAGATAGGAAGATAAATAAATTCAACTAAGTGATCAAAGACATGTTAAGAATGTATATGATGAATAAGCTATCCAAGTGGGAGGACTACTTGCATTTAGATTATTTTTTCTATAATAATGGATATCAAGCTTCATTAAAAATGAGTCCATTTGAAGATTTATATGGTAGAAGATGTAATACTCTAGTTATCTAGGATCATCTAGAAAACATATTAGTACTTGGGCTATGGTTTCCTAAAGAAATTGATAAGAAGATGGTAAAAATTAAACAAAATTTATAAGCAACACAAGAAAAGCAAAAGAGTTTGTAGAAAAAATTAGGACATCAAGAGAATTTAAATTTGGAGAACATGTATTTTTTAAAGTGAAAGAAAATACTGAGTCCATTAAAGTTGAAAAGTTGCACCAATCTAGTAGCCAACTACGGTGATCCATTTGAAATATCATATAAAACATGCTTGCAATGAATGCTTCCATAAATTAACTTAATGTGTTTCATGTGTCATTATTGAAAAATTATACGCACTACGCTAACCATGTCATTGTTTGGAATTTGATTGAGGTAGAGCTTAAAGAAGGCTTCTAGTTGTAGTTAGTGCATATACTAGACAGGAATTTCACAGTGCTCTAAAGTTGATCCATGGGGTAGTAAAAGGTCCAGTGGACCTACTATAGCCCTAAAGAACTAACATGGGAGCCAGAGGATGTGATGTAGGAGGCATGTCCACATCTATTTTGAAATTTTGATGCAAAAGCTAATATATAATGGTGTTGTGCGCAAGGATGGTGCAAATATATGAGGGGTGGGGAATGTGTTTTATGATCCTTGTGCCCTAAAAATGATAAGAAACCAATAGTAATAGTCCACTTCAAGGGAGAAATCCCCTTTTACAATAAATACAATGAATAAGGCAATATTTGATGATCTTAAACCTAGGTCTCCTTAGTATATATATAGGAAACAAGTGATACAATTATAATAAAAATGGGACCATGAGGGGTTCTAGCCTACATAACACTATAATAATAGAAATGTAATCACTCAATATCTAGGACTTAATATAGGATTTTTGGGTTAACATGGGGCTTAGATAGGGCTTAACATTCCCCTCCCCTTCAAAAAAGTATTGTCCTCAACACTTGATTACCTATGTATTTTTTTGCATGAACAACTTCTTAGGGGCCATAATACCTCAGAGCCAATTTATTGTTCGTCTTTTGTTGCTTGAGAGACATATGCTTATATGATTGTAGTCTCACATATACCTAATCCCCCACTTCAAATTCCCTTTCACGGTGATGTTGATATGCTTGTTGTTCCATCCTATTTTGTGCCATAACCAAGTTATCCTTTAATAGTTTGAGAATTCTTGTTGGTGTTAGATGTGGTTCTCTATTGATTGAACCTTCAATAGTCCCTTTCAAGGGTGATGTGATGGATGGAGGATGATATACATAAAGTTCCATAAATGGTGACATTTTTTATGAAGTATGGAAAGATGTGTTGCACCACCATTCTTCCAATGGCAACCATTTGACCAATTGTGTTCATTTATCAGATGCAAATCAATGTACATATCCTTTTAAACATGTATTCACAATATCATATTTCCCATCATATTGAGTATGATAATATGAGTTATGATCCAATTGAGTACCCAAACAGGGAAATAATTCAGTCCAAATTTTTCCTAGTGAAAATTGGATCTTGGTCACTTACAAAAATCTTTAGTATTCCCTGTATCTTTTGGACTATTGCCATGAATGTTCTTGCCGCAGTACTTTCTTTAAAAGGATGAGAAAGAGAGAAAAATTGGACATACTTTTTCATTCAATCTACCACTACCATAATGAGGCTCTTTCCTTCATATTTGGGTAAACCTATAATAAAATCCATTGAAACTTCTTCCCAACATTGGCTTCGTATGGCTAATAGTTGAAGGAGCCCAGGGATCTTGATAGTCTCTCCTTTATTTTGTTGGAATACCATGCATTCTGCCACAAATTTCTATACATATGCTTTAAGACCTTCCCAAAAAAAAATTCTTGGTCCTATGGTATGTCTTCAAGAACCTTGAATTTCCTCCTATAGAAGAAGTTTATAATTCCAATAGGACCCTATATTTGAGTTGAGAATTATTACACAAGTATAAGCAATATTGATACCATAAAAAGTCATTTTTCCATGTAAATTTTTCTACTGCATCAAGGTCCTCCTATAGTTATTGAATTATTTTGCATATCTTCTCATCTTGTTTCCATTCTATCCTTGCTTCTTCCACCCAGTTAGACTGTGGAATGGAAATAGAAAATAGTAAACCATTTGTTTCTTCCTCTTTCTTTGACAATGCATCTACCACAAATCATGTTTTACATTTTTATAGATAATTTCAAATTCATAACCCAACATTTGTGACCCATTTTTCTTTCTCTTCTGAAGATAGTCTTTGCTCCAAGAAGTTCGTCATACTATCATGAACTATTTTTACTTTGAAGTGTCTTCCTATTAGATATGAGCACCATTTGTTAATTGCATGTAGTATGGCCAACATTTATTTTTCATGAATGGGTTTGAGTAGATTCTTTCCTTTAAGTTCGCTACTTTCAAAGGCAATGAGCCTTCCTTCTTGCATCAAAATTGCACCAATGCCATGACACAAGGAATCACACTCCATAATAAATATTTTTGTGAAGTCAAGTGTTTTCAAGATAGGAGTTCTAAACATAGCCTATTTACATTATTAAAATGCTTTGGTTGGTTGTTTAGTCCAATAAAATGTTTCCTTCTTCAATAATTTTGTTAGAGGTGCTACTATTTGACCATAATTCTTAGTAATTTTTGGCAATATCTTGGCAATCCTAAGAATCCTTTGAGTTTCTTTAAGGTATTGTGGATCGTCCATTCCCTCGTAGCATTGATTTTGCTAGGATCCACCTTGACACCATCGTGTGAAATAATATGACCCAAGTATTCCACTTCTTGAACCTCAAAGACACACTTGGAAGGATTTGCATATAGTTATTTCTCTTCCAATAGTGTCAAGACCATGTCAACATGTTTTACATGTTCTTCACAAGATTTGTTGTAGATTAGAATGTCATCAAAAAATAATAGCATGAATTTTCTAAGGAATGGTTTGAAAATAGAATTCATCAAGCTTCGAAATGTTGAAGGTGCATTTGTAAGTCCAAATGGCATAACCAAAAACCCATAATGACCTTCATGTGTTCTAAAGGTTGTTTTGGGAATGTCTTCTTGCCTCATTCTAATTTGATGGTATCCAAAATTAAGCTCCAACTTAGTAAAGAAAATTTCTCCATGCAATTCATCAATGACAGGAATATTCAACTTATCTTTGATTACCATTTTGTTGAATTTTTTGTATTCTGACACATACACCACGAACCATATTTTTTTATAACCATCATTGCTAGTGAAGAGACATAACTCTGGATGGGATGAATTATTCTTGCCTCTAACATTTCTTGGACCATGCACTCAATCTCACTCTTTTGTGCATGTGGATATATGTAAGGCTTGATGTTAAGTTGTACACTTTTAGGTTGCAAATGGATAGCATGGTCGTGATCTCAGATAGGTGGAAGACCCTTAGGAATTTCTCCAAATACCTTAGCATGATTGTTGATAACTTTTTGAAGATCCAATAGAGCGGAGGATATGTATGTTTGAACATATAATGAACATAATTGTGCAACTACACCTTGGTGTCCCATTTTTAGCAATTTTTTCATGCTATTATAGCTTATCACTTTATCAGCTTTCCCTTGGATACCTCTAATGTCAATTTCCTTTCCTTTTGAGGAAAATCTTATGAAAATATTAGGAAATTAAGGGCCATTGTTCCCAAATATTGTAATTGTTGGACCCATAATACAATATTGACAACCCCCATTAGTTTGCAATCATGGGACTAAACTAATAAATACTCCCCCATCTCAAATTAATCTCATTGCACTTCCCTGAACAATTTATGGTACCTCCATCTGCAATTATCACTTAAAATTTAGGGGTTGGATATAAAAATAAATTAAGAAGTTTTTCTAATTTGTAATTGATGAATTTATGGGTACTATCTAAATCAATCAATATTGTTACCCTTTTCCTCTTGATATATCCTTCTACCTTGAGGGTTTGTGGAGTACCGATGTTGGCCAATGCATGAGAAGAGATTGTTGGAGTACTTTCTTCTAGCTCTAGACCTTATGAAGTTCCACTTCTTGATTTTCTTCATCTTCATAGTTTATGTATAATAACTTCTTCTCATTGCATTTGTTCCCTTTACTATACTTGTCGTATTATTTGAAACATAGTCCTTTGGCTCTTATTCCATCCATTTGTTGAGGAGTTATCCTTGTTGGCTTAGGAAAGGGAGCATGATTTTCTTTATGGTTATTAGTGACCAACTTTCTAGTGGCCATATTTTTACTTTCACCTTTCCTTTCTAGATTGAAAGCATGCTCTAGATATTTAGGTTCAAAGAGATGCACCTCGTGTTGGATGTTTTCCTTTAAATTTCCCATAAATAGGTCTAACAAGTTACCCTCTAATATATTGTTTACTTTGGAACTCAAGTTTTGGAATTATTTAATGTTCCCCATAACTTAACCTTTCTCTCGAATATTTTCCAGTTTAATAATGCGTTTCTCTTAATATCCCCATAATGTGCTATCAATTGCTCTATAAAAAATAGACCAAGATAATCATAATCTTTTTTTCTTTCAAAAAACCATTGATATCATACATGTTGATCTTATTCTAAAAACATGGATGCAATATTTAACTTTTGTAAGGATGCCACTTGGTGCAGATCAAAGTATTGCTCCATCTAAAATATCCATGTTGCAAGATAATTACCATCAAACCTCCTCATATCAATGTTCGGAATGTAGTGGTTCTTTGGTGTTGACTTGAAGCCCTGATGATATGGATATTGGATTGAAAATTCATGACTATGGTTCTACAATTCAAAATTTGTCCTCACCAATTGTGATAGTGTACTCCCCATATAAGATTGATTCTCAATAAGATGCTTCTCCTTATGTTCATGATTTCCTTGGATCTTCACATCCCTTTTAGGTAGTCTTTCCAAGAGAATATTTTCCATGGTAAACATGGAATTTTGTATTTCTTCCTTATTTTCATTTAGATTATTTTCTATTCCTTCCTTATTTTCATTCATCTTCCTCTCTATTCCTTCCTTATTTCCATTCATCTTCTTTTCAATTTTTCTCTCAAGCTTTTCTTGAAAACTTGAGAAATCCACCTTTTTAGCACACTACCATCCATTTCATTAACCTTCTTCTCTAATTGAGATAACCTAAATTATAAATCTTCACTTTCTTCATAAGTCAAAGATGCACTTTCAGTATATTTACTTAGTGCGGTAGCTTTCTTTGGAGGTGTTGTGTCTATTTCTCAAAGGAAGTCTATTGGCTAGAAACTGCGTCGAGAAACCAACTCAACCAAATTTAGGTTCAAGTTGTCCCTCGAACCAGAGGGGGATCCCTCAAGTGTTACGAGGCTTTAATGTTGTTCACTGTCACTAAACAATGTCATATGAAGCACAATGGCCAAATCTAGGGGTTTTCATATAGGGTGGTTGCTTAGGGTTTCAAATCCCTACTTAATAAAGTTCTCTCTTATAGAGGCTTGATTAAATTGTCGGAATTCAACATGACATAATAACATAGCTTGAAATGTTTTGATAGAATAATGTAGGATAAATTAGATAATTAACACATCCTCCCTGAATATCCAAGTATCTAATAGGATCATAAGCATATAGAAGAACCTTTATAGCTAACATTAATATATATATATAAGAATTAATATAGAAGTAATAATTTATTGATGTAGAGGGATCAACATGACATACAGTCACCTTGATTCACCCATTAATGAACATAACTTTGCAGTGGGATTCCAAGGAGTTTGACACTCAACCTAGCCTTTCCCAGTGTCTTATACAACCTCAAATATATGCAATAAAAAGATATGTAATCACAATAAAGTACTCACACGAAATAAATTTTGTCAGAGGCCTAAGCTAGAAGCCTTTGATTAAAAACTTTGTGATTGCAAAATTTACAAAAATCTCAGGGTTTTGGCATCAAAATCTAACCCTTTCTCAATAAAAATCAAAGAATATACAAAGAATTACAAATTGTTAGCTATCACTAGTTTTGTGGAAATAAAATCAAGTTGTAAACTAAAATAAACTAAATCTAAATATGGTTGCAATGTGTCTCGAATTGTTAAGGTTGCTTGATTTATCATATGCCTGAAGATCTGGAACAAACTGCTTTGATTATTGATCTTGTGCCTGAAAAACCGTGATATTGTTGGCATTATGGTTCTGGTATGATTATATGTTTCAGATGTTGTACTTGATGGCAACACCCATGGCATGGCTCTCATTTTGATGAAAATAAAGAAGTACACAGGAGAACAGTTCAGGAGGTGCATACCCACAGGTATACCGTGCAGTGACCGCGTCCAAATACGCGGGTTACCCATTCATGGGGTGCGTACCCCAGTGCACACACTTCAAGACAGTAAAAGCGCGCACACGTGGGGTTTCCTATGGTATTTAGCCGACGGTATTATATTATCATGGCTTTGGCCCGTGGTATTAGTCCATGATTT